>JAHZMV010002253.1:0-27752 GCA_027743765.1 Coecobrya sp. COE2 | reverse complement strand
TGTCTTGTCATGAGTTTTGAACGGTGAAAGTTGGTTGACAAGCCCGTGTCAGCGGAAGTCACATCCAGAGGCTACCTCGGCACGACTTTCGCTGATGAAAAAAAAACTTGAAAGAAAGTATTGCAAGAGGCAGATTGTGGTGATGATGATCATTCTCGATAATATCTTGATTAACAAAGTTAAAAAGTTGATTGATAATAGGTGATGCAGTATCGGGCGACTTGGTATTAGGTATGTATGGTACCGTGTATTAGGATCCGCGAAATTCTCATGTTTTTCCTAAAGTTTCCTAGTTTTCCAATAGACATGGCTGACATTTTATTTTATCTGCTTTCGTTGAAATTTCCAAGTTACACACTGCGTGTCATGTAGAAGACAAGCTATATATAGACCAGACTCCCTGTACACTGTATATACGTAATACCCTGTGGAATCTTTGCTCACTGCCTGTCTACTTCCTTCACGCTGCATAATGAAAAATTCAGTAGTTAATTGCTATTGTTTTCGTTCTCTGTTTCAGGTGTGCTGCCTGCCGTACGCATACATACATACTGCTCAGAGCATCTTGTTGAGTCAAGATGACCGAAAATGAGAGCTACTTCTTGTGAAAATATCTGTTTTCCTGGTAAGTGAATAATTACCCGCGGGTATGTTGTCAATTTCGTCAGGATAAGTCTAGCAAGCTACTATTTTTAAACTACTACAAGCTCACAGAGCAGAAGTTTATGTTCTAAAAATATCCTCTGTGCTACAACAAGCTTAATCTTGACAATGTTGTCGTTGTCAGTTTGCACAGTAGTATACATAATGCGCTTTCTACCCGAAAATTCTAACAAAAGGTTCTACGCACAAGACAAGGCCTTCGAAAATTGATAAATGAAACTGCTCTTCAGACATGCATTATTGTAGTTTAACTCTCTGTCTTGAATTCCCACTTGGCTTAACTACTGTTACTCTACTCCCGGTTACGGAAGAAAAAAATGTGCCAACTGCCAATTATGTGGAATATAATGACAATGAGAATTGACACAATGACAGATTACTTACTTTGCTGAAGAAGAAAGATGCTGGCACTGCACTGGCATATTATACCATCTGACATTACACCAGTCACATACGAAGGAGATCTGTCACCAGCAATTTTAACTATTTCTGCACACACACGTGAGCTGCTGCCCATGTACTTATATGCATATATATATCTGCAATCAACATTGCTCTTCTTATTCTTTATTCAATTGAAGCCTTCTCTTCAACAAAATTCTTGCCAACTTTCTGCAGAATCGTGCAAAAATCGCTTCCTTCTCTGCACCACGCCTCTATATAAAAATTGCCTCTTGTCTAAAAACCCATCTCAGTATTCATTTTATTTCTTGGTGCTCTCACGTGCGTGTTGTGCAGGACTTGAAAAAATCATTTTTTTTGTTCACACTACGAATTTTTATTAAAAAGCACAGAAGGAGCAAGTAGCAAAAAGCCTTATGGTTTATTTTTAGGGATACCCCGCCCGGGAGTTTTCTCCTCTCTGATTCATTTTTCCCTGTGCATGTGTGTGCAGTGCAGTGATTCCTCCTCTTACTTTCTCTCTACTGAAAGGGAAAAATGATCCACTCTTCTTTGGAAAGTCACAAGACGAGAAGGATTTCCTCTTTTCTCCACTCCACTACCATTCATCTGAGTTGAGTGGCAAACAGAAGAGGATACTTTCCACTGCTGCCTTCTTTCCATTTCTCTCTCACTCAATGATTCACGTCTCGTCGTCTGTTTTTACATGATTATTATCTTCTCTCATCGCTTTCCCTCTTTTCTCTCCGTTTTTTTTCAAATTCAGCTGCAATAGAGCCCTGCATTACTCTACGCTGTGTGTGAGTTGAGTTGAGAGAGAGGGGTTCAGTGAGTTGAATGGGATATGTCCCGAAGGAGAAGGTGGAGGAGGAGAAGAGAGAAGCTTTAGCCATTCATTCAAACATTCATTTTCTCCCATTCTACCAAGTCCCTCTGATGAGGCCTGGGAATAAAAAAGGAGAGAAAAATAGACGAAAAAATGATGAAAATGAGAAGAATTTTCAGACAAAGAGAATCAGCACAGCAGTGTGTAAGCGTAGAGAGAAAGAAAAGAGTCAGTGAAAAGTGGAGAGAGATGAGTTGCTACATACATTTCCGGTTTCCTCGTGTTCTCCAAAATGTTTTACAAGAATATCTACACACGAGCTAGCTAGTGTAGTAGTATGAAGTGTGTGTTCACAACACCAGCATAATGTGAGTTTGCAAGCAAGTAAATTCAGAATGCCTGCTGGTGTCTGTATATATATGGTTATGTAACAAAGTGTCTGTTTTTTCCTTCAGAGATTAATGACGTGTTAAAACAGTTTGCAAGTGAGCGTGNGTATGAAGTGTGTGTTCACAACACCAGCATAATGTGAGTTTGCAAGCAAGTAAATTCAGAATGCCTGCTGGTGTCTGTATATATATGGTTATGTAACAAAGTGTCTGTTTTTTCCTTCAGAGATTAATGACGTGTTAAAACAGTTTGCAAGTGAGCGTGGCGGTGTTGAGGTGTAGGAAGTTGATCTGGAAAATCTTGAAAGAAATGAACAAAAATGTTTGAAATGGAAGGTGTAAATGATCTGAAAAATTTGATCATGGTTGCTGGTTTCTGGGTAAAATTACTAGTCTAATTTAGCTTTAAGTTTCTTATCTACTATAAATTATATATATGCACCTGTCAAATCTGTCTGGAGACAATGCAATCTATTAAATTAGTGGATATATTTCCAATTCGATTCATTTTGTTATTTGATTTATTCCTAATCTTCTCACTTCTTCCTGATTTCCCTCCATTCATTTGCGTAGCCAGCAATAAAACATCTGAATAACTATAAAATCTGCTTTCCTATCTAAAACACGTTTATTTTTCCCACAAAAACACATTCTGTTTCCCAGAATTAGTTTTTGGTGTGTCTGTTCTTCCCCGGTGTCTACAAGTTAGTAATGAATTACAATGTTGTATCGTATTTTTTTCCCACAAAAACACATTCTGTTTCCCAGAATTAGTTTTTGGTGTGTCTGTTCTTCCCCGGTGTCTACAAGTTAGTAATGAATTACAATGTTGTATCGTGTCTCGTTCAGCTCAAATTTAGATAAACACGCAAAGCTTTACCACTATATACGCACATTCATAGTGGATGTAAAAAAAAGTGTCGTAATGTGATTTCGCCATTCCAGATCCACATTTCATCACCGCCTACACTCACACATTACATCATCTTTTTTTTATCCTTATCATCATCGGATCAGATCCTCTTGTTCACAAATCATGAAAAACAGTAGCGTAGCGAGACCAGAGCAAAAGACACAGATTAGCATCGCCATCATCAACATGATCTGTCTGCAAAAACCATTCATTTTCCCATGCCTTCTGCTCCTAGCTCAGTGAGATCTGCCTTTTCCCTGTTTTGTTTACACTTTCAGCCCTTCCGCAAAGGAAAACGGAGAGATTTTTCACCAAGATTACCTATGCATTTCAGCAGTAGTAAATACACAGTGAACAGACATGAATCATCATCATGAAATGATAATAATAAATAAAAAGCATTGCGTATATAGTCTATCTTTCCTTGTACACTCTAGAGGAGCATTTGAAATGGAAAGATGTACAGAGTCATCCAAGTTGAAAATGGGATTTTGGAATTTGGAAAGCTTTCAGATTTCCAGCACGCTTCATTACAAATTCCTTGTATTAGCAGAGCAATAATAACAACAAACAAGCAACAAAAAACCGTGAGCAAGCAAACGCATTCGAGTAGCAAGTTATAAAGTCTGGTAGTAATAATAGTACCACTACAACTACCACCAAAGAAGATTTCTACTCTCTCTGGATGGAATTTTCCAATTGCACTTGGAAATTGTAAAATGGTGATAGTGATGATCAACTTGATGACAACGGGGATGACGATGAGCATGAAAATGGTGAAATGGTCGATCATGAGAATGATTACGATGTAAACATTATTTTTCGGTTGTTTGCCTTTCTCATTTCACCAGTGAGAGATCCAGGGAAAAAAGTATGCATGTTTGATAAAGGTATGTAATGTGGGTGCTAGCCAAATTCAGATTGAATTTCTTTTTTTGAATAGGGGCTCTTAGCTGAAGGCAAAACTAACTGATAAGAAAACAAAGTGGATAGTAACAGTGGAAAAGTCTTCCAAAGCGGAGTGTGAACGTTCCCTTAAAACTTGCTGTATATATTTTTTCTCCTGCGGTAGATCCGGTTCATCACATCCTCATCATCATCATCGCTGATATTTTTCTCAACTTGTTTGTGTTTGTTTTCGATGTGAACTTTGATCCGCCTTTCCATTTATCTTCCTGTGTGGCTCCTGGCCTGGCATGGCATGGCATTGACTTAACTTTTTTTGGCATCCGCTCGACTCCATGAATTTTTGTTATCATTTCCCTTCTCCTGTTGTATAAGCCACTAAAGAGCTCAGGATATTTTTTTTTCTCCGAGAAAGCAAATAAATTCCATTTTTGTTGATTCACAGAAATATATTGAATCTGGATTCAATCATCATGAATGTTTTTTCATCTGTTCGTTTCCTCTTCTTCTGAATATTACCATTACGCAAAATAGACGTATCATTATAGAACCATCATTACACAAAATACCATTTGCTCATTTCCAGAAAACCAACTTCCGGCTTTTCTCATACAACTCTCATCTCTCCATTTTTTACTCATATTTGCTCAAGTCTGGAAGCTCTCAATATCTATTGATTTCTCTTCGTCTTTCTGTCTGAATATCAATTTCCCTAACCTTTTAGCTGGGCAAGCTCTAAAGAAAAATTATCGAGTCCAATGCCCTTTATTACTATTATTACGCCCTCTCCTGCGTTCTTGCTGAAAAGTGTATATCGCAGAAAGTGAGAGAAAAACACCCTTCCACCAACATGCCATCATCCATCCAGCCACCCACCCACCTTCACTCCCTCTCTTCTTCCATTTTTTTCTTCGTTTCCACCTTACTTCGCTAAATGGCGCGTTGAATGAGACTACTAGTAGTGGATCGAACATCTTGAAAGTATCCACTTTTATTATTACAACTGCAACGCTCACTCACTTGAATTGAATTGGATTTGAGCGAGAAAATGTACGTAGTACGTGGCAGCCAAGAGATCGACAACGTTCCTTTTTCTCTGCCACAGGACGACGAATCAAATGCAAAAAAAGGTTGGCATGGCATGACGGTATATTAGAGCAATGATACCATTATCCGTTCTCCATGCGGCTGCTGGAGAAAACGTGTAAGCTTTACAATGGTCGTCAGAGGAGATCATGATCATCACCAAGGCTGCATATGTAACATATTTTGGCTAGCCCTGGCTTTTTTTGGACGGTTGCTGGTCCTCTACTCCTTTTCCTCATTTCATCTCACTCACACATCTTGCTTTTGCTCTCTTTCCTCGCAGCAATTCAATTGCTATGGAGACGTGAAACCCGTGAGCACTCTAAACAGTGTACTGTGAAGTAGTCAAGTGAAAAGCATAATGTACACATGGCAAAGAAAAAATGTGTTAAAAGGAAGCAATGAGAAGAATGGAATGAATGTTGGTGGACGGAATGCGTTTGATGGGACTATAGACTCGACTGTTCGTCCGTGTAACAATAACGAACAATTTTCTTACATAAAAGATATATAGGTATACTTGGTGCAGGGTCCTTGGGTGGGTGAATGAAGAAAAGGAAAGCATTTAGAATCAGAGGATGTATGTAGTTGCGTGAAAGGACTAGAAATTGCACGAGTTATAGATTTTTTACAAGGTGCAGTAGTAGTAGTCGTAGTACATAGTAGTGTCGACTCGACGATGACGCTACTGATGGGTATAGTAATGATGATGATCATAATAATCATCAGAATGTGTAGTGCGTTTCCTTGTTGGACTGATGCCCTTTTGTTACTTGTTCAACCAAAGTTTCCCCTTTGTGATCTCCTTCAAAGTTCGTTAATATAAATGTTTTTATTTGCCTTTATGGCGCCCACCAAGAATTCACACAGAAGAAGAAAACAATTTATTTGAGTTTTATTATATTTTTATGAAAAGGAAATTGAGAAGCGGGTGGGTGTGATGTGGTAAAAGGTGGACGAGGTCAGACTTTTGGATTTTCTACAAAGTGAAATTGTTGCTTTTATATAACATATATGTATTCGTGACGGTGGAATGTCTTTGAACATAAAAGTTTTGAAAATATGAACCACATTAAAGCTTACATCAAAATATGCTAGGAGGAATACTCAATTTTTATATTAGCAGCAGCAAATAGTAATATGCTGGGTAGCAAAGATCGATAAAAACTCAATTCGAAGCGTAATATTTAGCACCAGGTAGGAAAAAGAGCAGTTGGCTAATAGGTATCTAACTTTAAAGTAATAATCACTGGTTGGAATATTTTATCGATTATTGAAAAAAACAAAAGGTTTCTTGAAACGAGCAGGTATATTTACTTACATGCACGTTTTGTCCTTTTTACCCTTCAGTAGTCCGGAAGGGATAGACAGAGATTATCATGGACTCCTGTAACCAAGCTTTATTTTTCACTGTGATAAAAATGTTCAATTCAAACGTTCATTTCTTATCAAAGCTAGTTTGCTGTATAATATGTATAGGTTTTGTAACAGCCGAAACAAAGTTCAACCTAATCTTAGGCTCACCCAGCCAACTTATTCCTCATCTGGAAAGTTCAAATGTAACCAAAGACAGTATAAAGTTGATTGAATACCTTAAAAAACTGCCGATTGATCCCATAAATGAGGATTCTCGGGTTGATAATCTGAACGAGTATATATCACCTTTTGGAAGGTGCCTGATACATATAACAAATTTTCGGAATGTTCATNTATAGGTTTTGTAACAGCCGAAACAAAGTTCAACCTAATCTTAGGCTCACCCAGCCAACTTATTCGTCATCTGGAAAGTTCAAATGTAACCAAAGACAGTATAAAGTTGATTGAATACCTTAAAAAACTGCCGATTGATCCCATAAATGAGGATTCTCGGGTTGATAATCTGAACGAGTATATATCACCTTTTGGAAGGTGCCTGATACATATAACTAAATTTTCGGAATGTTCATATTGCCCCATTTAAATATGTTCCTGTTATTCTTCGAGGAGAAGTACAACCTGCGCTTTGGATCCAGGATAAAAATCATAACATTCGTTATTCCTTGATTATGGTACCAAAAACACTGCGTCCTGAGCAGTTTAATTCCACAGATTTTAGATCTTGCCCACTTTCACCATTTCTAAACGGGGAATTAATACATAATTTTTACAATGCAAAATTGCAAGACGGATTTTGTATAAATATAAATCTAAATTCCTTCATAGGAAGAATAAGACCTTGGAGCTGCGAGGTTCAGGTGGGAATATTTCCACCTAAATTCCATCTAAAATCTGAGACCTATTCTTTCAATATGGAAACCAATAGATATCCATTTGTCATATCCCAGTGCAATGACAAGACTTGACAAGACAAGACATACGACTTCTGAAAAACTTGCCCCGCTGTCTATAAATATTTTGGTCCATAATAATAATAATGCCAACAAGGAAATTACGATTTTTTGGTGGGTGTTTACAATTATAGATAATTATGAACAGCATCACCTCGCGGGTCATCTATTTTTTGCGTTTGCAGTTAACCAAAATAATAATGGTGGTTCAGATAAAATTGAAATAGTGAATTTTATTCAATTATGTTTAACTTGTACACATTTTGTAAAAATCCGGAAAATTGGCCTAGGTGACATATGGTATCATTTACAGAAAACCAGTGGTAGGAATACGCCACCTCATTTCCTACTACTGAGACTCAGCCACAAGAGGATAAGTGTAAAGCTATTTAAAGAATCCATAACACCTTGCTCCACAGGTATTTGGGAAGATAACGTCCACTGATAGGAATGCGCCACCTCATTTCCTACTACTGAGACTCAGCCACAAGAGGATAAGTGTAAAGCTATTTAAAGAATCCATAACACCTTGCTCCACAGGTATTTGGGAAGATAACGGGAAAGTAGAAAACTTTTTCCATTTAACTACTGAACCTGACCCAGACCTGCTCCTCATGGCTTATATGGATGTGTGGAAAGCTATTCTTAAAAACACCACTGTATCATTTGACACGTCTGATTATTACCGTTGTTCAGGGCTGGACCTTTCCTATCAGTGGGAACGAATTCTTGTCATGCTTTCACCTACGTTGATGATTAGATCGAGTAATAAACGTGATCTTATTCAGTTCCAATTATACAATCCGTTGGAAACACGTTGGTTTGTCAGTTGTGGTGGGAGACGTGCAAATACAATCATACCATTCGATATATTGGTCAATATTTTTGATCCTTGGGTTTGGTTTGGTATTGTAGTTCTGATAATGATTATATATCCGGTTATTTCATTCTATGCTGAGAAATTGAATCGAGAATTTCTATCTGTAAAGCAGAAAGTGAACTCCAACCCAATCGCCATAAATAAATCCAATGATTCTAGGAAAATGTCCAGAGGAATCCTTTCGTCCAATGCATTTATGCAGCCTTGGGTTATCCTCTTGGAACAAGGGGATCCATTGACCATGTCGCAAATTCAGTTGCTATCATTAAAGTGGCTAGTTGGAACTTTACTTTTTGCCGGTCTAGTAATTAGTAACTGCTACAGGCACGATGGGATATACTTCATTTTGATGTCATCAGAATGGGTAATTCCTTATGAGTCAGTTGACCAGCTGCAAAAAGCAAATTTCAACATTACAGATTCAGAAAAGGAACTAAAACTTAAAATTTCTAAAATTCCTGCTGCTGCTGTTTCAAAAAATCATCGAAGTAGTAGTATCGATAACTTTGATGCAATACGCGAAACTACAGCGAAGGAACACGAAGCGAGTTCATTTCGAGATTTGTCCAGGTGTCATAAAACTGCATTGATACTGCCTATGCTCACATCTATCAGTTTTGCGAATCGGTTAAAACGACAAGGTTTAACGAATGTATTTATTGGAAAGGAAAAAACTCGGGGCAATGAGGAAAATTATGCATTCTCGTTATCGGGATGGATTCCACCTCAATCAAATATTTTGAGTGTGGCCAAGGGTATCAGTGAAACAGGGATTTGGAACAGATGGCGAGACTTTGCTTTGCGAAAAGTGGAGAATTTTAAAAGAAATGTAGAATTTTATTCACAGCGGAAGTCTTCAATGAGTGGCAACCTTCTCACCTTGTTTGGACTACTCGGCATTGGAAATGCTATTGGTTTGCTTAGTTTTGTGATAGAAATGCGTAAGACTATTTGGATAGGTTTAACCAAAAGTCCTGATTGGGTTTGGAGAAAAGTTGTATTTTGGGGGATGATAATGTTGAGGACAGTGAGTGAGACTAAGGCAGAAGCAAGGAATGAAAGAAAAGCACGGAAGAGGTTGCATAAAAGTTCGATTTATCCGTGGCAGAAGACGAACATCAGGATTGAGAGCGCAGCGGTGAAAAGGAGAATTCAGATGCGAATGAGAGAGGCGTCGAGAAAGGAGCTAATTTAAAGATGCAAAAATTAACAATAACATTGATTTATATGTATTTCGCATTGTTTTGAGAAGTACTATAATTCCGAATGCTGCTAATACTAACTTTGCATTGATCGTTTCTCATTTTGGGAATTTCTATACTTGAAGGGGGATTATAACAAATAAAAACTATTTTCAATGGGCAGCAGCGACTCTAGTAGCAAATGTAGAATGTCATTCCGTGCATCAACTTGATATACCTCGAACAGTACACCATACACACTGATCATGTCAACAGGTGTCACAGCTTTAATGAAACTTTTTATGAATGGGTTACTTTGAATTGACATTCAGCAATGCTCTACTTTTGGAACATTTACTAATGACTGAAAACGTTAAATTCATGATAAACCATCATATATGGTTATAAGATACTTGAAAAATTGAGGTAATTTTTAATGTAATCTAATGGCATTTTAATACAGTGTAAATTAAAATTAATTACCTATCCCTATTTTGTCTACAACAAGCTCTTTTAATTATTATGATATTTTAATTGCATACATTTCCTTTTCGGTTTTAATTTTCAATTGGCAATTGTTAAAAATCGTATAAATATATACTCATAAACACATTTAAATTCGTTGGACAAGTGATACCCAATAATAAAAACAGCAACAACTATAAATCACCACACTGAAAACTCAGGAAATGGACTGCATACAAAATGTATCTCCTCTGCACAGTCAACGCGTATTTTTTTGCGTTAGCATTAAACACTCTACATATATTATGTATGCAGCTATGCATATTGTTTTGTCTTACTGTCAACTCGCATGGATTTATCGTGCAGGCACAATTCACAATTTTTGTACGCAGCTCTTAAATCACTTCGTTGGCTCTCCTTGCTAACGTGTGGTTTCATGACACCAACTAACCAGCAAGCTCAAAATATATGTTTAGCCTGCGACGATATTAATCTTTTTTACTATTCATAATATTTGCATATACACCTTAAACATTGTTAGATGTTTACGTGCTATCAGTCATGGAGTCCACCAAACGATTCAAGTGACGCATGACAGAAATACAATTTAAAATTTTTATGGTCAGATCTTTAGCTGCATTGTATTCTCAATGCGTGCGTTGGGGTTGGCTGTTGTGAAGTATGTGTAGGAAGATTAATGTCATTTTAATTGTGTGACATGAATAAATATGCTGACAGCCTGATTCACTTAACTTGCCATAAATTTTGCACGCACATGAGATGCACCATGAAAAAAATTCTTGCGAAGCAGTATTTTTTGTTTAATTTCCCTTTATTGAGGTTAACAATAATAACAATGATAATTGTCAAATTTAAAATTTTGTTCTTTTGTTTTTACAGGATTTTAATACGTAACCAGTTTTTCGTCCACCCACACGCACCAATTGACCATCGTCGACAATGAGCTGACCAACCGAATTAATCTAGAAGTGATACGTGTAATTATGAAGATTACAACAAGAAGTTCGCAGCCTTAATCGAGGCCAATAAAATAATGACCAATCAACTGGAATTATCAAAAGATCCCAAAGGATTATATACCCCAATGACCAAAATTTGAGACAAGATCAGAGAAAAGAACAACTTCTCAAAAAAGTCCTTTGAAAGTAAATTTTACCTGAGTAAAGAAACTTTCATTGGACTACCACCATCATCATGTCGTTCCCACCGTTGGCAGGTGGCGATCATACAAGTAAGTCTTTTTGAACTTTATAGAATTTTCATTTAGCACACACAGCTCACCTCTCTCTGAAGAATTCTGCTCACGACTGAAATGGCAAAGATCGTAATGAAATCTTTGACGGGAAAGTTTTTTAATTAACATTAAGATTATCCGTGTGCGCTGCTGGTGATCTAGTGGTAATTATGTACATTATTTTCCAAAAGCTATAAATGCTCTAAGACTTTTCAATACAGTCAGGTTGGTTATCTATGTATTATTTTATTCTCCGGAGGTGGTTTATTATGTCAGTACCTTTCTTACCTAACTTTACTGCTGGGTAACACTTGACACACGCACACATGTCATTTATTATTTGAGTCCCTGTGTTGTCGTCCGTATTTCTCCAGTTATTTTAGGACACACACAGCAAAGGCAATTCAATTTGACGCTGATGGAGATGGAAAGAGTCCATTAGTTAAAAAGTTTATTTCAAAGAAGAGAGAGAGAGAGAAAAAAGAAACTAAGTTCAATTTCCATTTCCTTTACGGCTCCCACTAAAACGCAAAGGGTTTTATTTTATAGACTTTTGTTTTAAGTAGATTTCAGATGTACTTACTTTCTTCTTAAAACTCTTTCGTCTTGGGCCATCTCCTCATCCACATCCACCTCCTCCACCACCTCTTCCTCATTTTGTCTCTCTGCTTATTCTCTCTCCGGTTGTCGTTGTCGGGTGAGAAAAAAGTGAAAGGAATGTTACGCAGTATTTTAGGTATGTATAGCTTTCCCTTTCCTTCACTCCTTTTGCTAATAAAAGGAAAAGTCATTTGATTTCATTTTCTTCTCTTCACTTTCCTCCACCACCACCACACTAGGCACTATATACTGGTTTGCTTATTGGGTAGAGACAGATGGTGCAATAATACAATTTTGGTTGGCTTATCGCATCACTTTCACCGCCACCACCTCCAAGTCCATTTTTCTTTCTAGTTTTTGCGGAGAAAGTCAACTGTACGGTTTTTCCTTTTGCTGTACAGAACGAAAAGAGAAAGCGACGGGAAAGAACATTATTTAGCGATTTGCCTACTGCACATGTCATTCTCCATTCTTTTTAATGGCCTTGAGAAGTAATGTAATGGGTTTGTGCACAGAGTATTTCCAGGAAATTCTCAAATTACTATAGTCGTCACCCTCACCACATTGTGCGTTGTGTATTTGCAACCACACAGGTTGTAGATGAACGCTCCCTGTAATTGCCACGAATCCTGGGTTATGTGCTATAATCGGAGAATGTGATCCAATTAAAGGGAATTTTACGTGACATAAATGAAGGGTAATGTTGGTCAAAAAAGGAAAAGTAGAGTAATACCTTTCCTGGCAAAAACAATGCCAAATGTTTCAAATGACAGGGAAGGGAAAGAACTAGAGGAACATGGCCTAGATTTAAGTTTGCAGAGCTATACTAGCCTTTTCTTTAGAAAAGTGCATTTTTCAAGTTTTAATTAGCCAATTAGAATGATGAATGTGTGTGTATGTATTTAAAATGATATGGAATGAATGATAAATTTATATGGAATTCTCTTTTAATTGCTACTTTACAGTTTTAAGTAGCGAGTTCTGTTCCGGTTACGTGGACATTTCTGGTGTTTGGAACACTGGGTTTTACTGCCCTCAAACTGGTTCCACCTTGGCCGTGTACTGTTGTGGAACTCCTACCTACAAGTATTGCTGTACCACTAAACCAATTAATGGAACTGGATCGGGAATTGTTGAGGAATTTAGTTTTGGAGGTGGAACCACTATTGGCAGGCCGAGCGGTGGTATAACGGAAAATGGTGGTGATGTTACTATTGATGGTGCTGCAATTGGTGGAAATGATTACTCCGGCGCGACACGAATGCGTCCGCCGTCTGATGACGACTTGAACAATTTGAATAATGGCGACCTTACTTCACTCAATCTCTCAGAGTAATTTTATTAATCATAATTTTTAATTTATTAAAAAGCTTTACAGTTACATTTAATATTTGTGTAAATGAATTACTTTATACAACGAAAATGGCCCAAGACAGTTTTAAAAGCTCGTTTATTGAAACAGCCAGAATGGAATGATGCTCTTTCCAGTTAGCTCCATAAAAATTCCACTAGAAAGGTAGATCAAAGTAAAAGGAGTCCAACAAATCACGAATGCACCAATTATGATTCCCAATGTTTTCGCCGCCTTTCTCTCCTTAGTCAAAGAAAATCTTATCTTATTCCTCAAAATCGTTTCAATTTGTTCCGAGTGCTTTTTCCGAGTTTTGCTGTTCTCATCACCAGAAAGTATGATGGTAGTACTTGTGGTGGAATCAATGGACTTTTTCGGTTTTGAATTATGCACTTGAACAGATTCTTTTGTTGCATCTGTCGAATCCTCTAAGCCATCACCAGACGAGGGATCTTCCACGGGCTCGTCATTTGCCAGATGAAGGGACCTGGATTTTCGGGAGATACAGGCAATCTGGGCCCTGTCTCTGAGTTTGCTTCTGATCAAGAGAAAAATTCGAAAGTAGAGCCCCACCATTATCATGGCAGGGATGAAGAACGCCCCACTGGCCGAGTGAATAATGTAGCCTAGCTCCCTTGTCAAGGCACATTCCATAGACTCAGCGTTTGGATCCACCGTTTTCCAGTCATTCCAGCCAAGAACAGGAGACGATGCAATCCACAGAGCAATCAGCCACAACGCCCCACAAACTATTAATGACATTCGAATGGTTCTCGATTGGGCATAGGCTACACCTTCATTTATACTCCGGAACCTGTCCACAGCGATGGCACTAATATGGAGAATGGATGTGGAGCACAATGTGACATCTGAAGTTAGCCAAATTCGGCACAGGACCGATCCAAATCTCCATCCGTCCAACATGTCAGCAATGTTAAGGGGCAAAATGAATACACCAACAGCAAGATCCGCCACTGCTAAGGATAAAATTATCATGTTGGAGGGAGTCCGGAGTTGTCGCTGGGTGAGGACTGCTACAATCACCAGCAAGTTGCCAAGAATTATTTCAATGATCAGGATTGACATAGGGATGGTGGTGAGCAAGGTTGCCCAAAGGGTCCACTCCTCGTGGGCGTCCCGATGTACCATGTCTTTGTCATTTTGAGTGGACGCTGACAATAGTGTCGTTTGGGAACAATTTGTGATTATTTCCCCTGACCATGAACTTGTAGGGTCGATAGTAACGTTACTAGTGACATTGAATGCCATTGTGGAAAAGTTTAAAATGTCAAGCAATACTGACCTATATACAGCTCAGCGGACCGTCATGATTCTAAAGTGCACAAATGACGAATGTGCAGAAGAAAGGCAAGATTATGACAAAAAAGCAGTTGACTTGAGATAATACTGGATAGGTATAAGTTTTTCAACCAACAGGAAGTTTATTTTTTTTATTGAATGACCACGAACGACGAAATGAAACCATGAATGAAGTTTGCCACTTGCATCACTCATAAAAATGTGTGGATATAGTTGACTCAATACTTGCCGTACGGAAATACTGGATGATAAGAAATTGCAAATTTTGGGTATAAGTCACAAAGTCTAAACTTTATTTGTTGTGACAGTGCAATTAACTTTTAGTTATCGTGAGTGAACAGTTTGAAGTTTAGGCGATAATTTGGGAATGTCTTAAAATTAAGTGTTTTACGGTTCAAGGCTAAGGATGCCTCTTAACGCTGACGTGTTTTGTAGTTAGTATACGAAACAGTGTTTCAAGAAATTTTCCTTATAAATTTTTTATCTTACGCTTACACAAGTCCAGTGCAGTAAAGTCATTCCTTTAAGCAGTAAATCCTCTTACTCATATTATGTCTTTGTTTGTGTGTATTGCAGTGTGCCAATAATTTTTGGAGTAGCGTGCGGTGTTGCGGCCGTCCTCATTCTCGTTATTCTCGTGGGCTTCTATCTTACCTCATGCTGCGCTCATTATCACCAACTTGCTCAGAACAGGAAACGACGGTCTTCCATGCCTGGTATGCGTCACCGCTATTTAATTACTACGCAATATTATATTACACACAGTAGCTTTTTACGCTGATTCTTTTTAATTATTTTCTATCATTATCATTCCAGGCATTTACCGTGGCGTCACCACCACTAACACGTCCGCAAACAGTGGCCTGGTTAATCTCTACTCTCCCACCCACTCCGCCGGAACCGGGGGAGCAACACCCGGTTCTGTTCCTGGTAGTTTGGTTGGAGGCGCTGGTCTTTTGAGCGCCAACTCAGATAACACTCAAACCTACATTGTCCATCATCATCATCACAATAATCCCCCCGCAAGTCCAGACTCCATTTCGGCAAGTGGTGACCACTACCAAATGGGCATGGGTGGCGCAAGCACGAGTATTGTGACCACCCCTCTTGACATTGAATGGTCTTCCACGGCACAATACCATCAAAAACCACAGCAGCAATCCCAGTCTGCTTTGTCGCCATCTTCTTCCACCCAAACGCAACAGCACCAGCAGCTGCCTCTGAATTTACTCAGTAACCACATCTTGACAGATAATCGAATTCACTATACCGTTCACCAAACCCAGAACAGACTGGCTGTAGCTCTGACCGGCAGTATGAATCGGCTGAGTGATCGTGCCAGTCCGTGTCCAAATCCTTCGAGCTCTACATATCCTGTGAATATTCCATTGACACCACCGGACGGGTACAGTTATCCAAGGCCAATTTCCCGAGGCTTGAGTCCCCCACCTCAGTATTCCTCTGCGCTTATGGCTCGCTCAGAGAGTCCACCATATTACCCCTCTTATGACAATCCTCATAATGGTGGCGGGGGTATCATGGACAATCAAGATCTTTACAATCCGTATCAGCACAACTACCTGAGTCGAACTTCGACACTTCCTCTGAGCCTAGCCCGGAAGCCACCCTCTGGTGCTAATCGTCCCTTTGTGACATCGCCAGGACCGTATGGGTCCAACTTTGCCACACCGCAGCAGCCCAAGAGTATTTTGAGAACTTCACAAAATTACCGGAGAGTAGTGACGAACGAAACACCTCCTCCAATTCCTCCACACAATAGTAATTCCACCTTACTCTTTTCAGGTGGA
This sequence comes from Coecobrya sp. COE2, assembly GCA_027743765.1. Lineage (NCBI taxonomy): Eukaryota > Metazoa > Arthropoda > Collembola > Entomobryomorpha > Entomobryidae > Coecobrya > Coecobrya sp. COE2. The sequence goes on along the minus strand of JAHZMV010002253.1, from coordinate 11,380 downwards.
CCGTCGTACACAAGTAGTGGGAGTGTGGAAGGGGCCGGCGGGGGTGGTGGTAGCAGCGGTAATATTGCGTACAGAAACGTGGACAGTCGGACCAATCTGAGCAGCCAGCCTTTACTCCTTCTGGAAAGTAAGGTGGACAATAACAGCAGACTTAGTGGTGGGGAAGACGGTCCACACGAGATGGGGAATGGTGACGAAGATGAAAGTGGTCTTCACACTGCCACTGTAATCAGAAGGGCGAGTATTAGTAAAGGAGTGAATGCTTCCTCTGTGGAGGAAGAGGAGGAGGAAGAAGAAGAAGAGAGCAGAGATCACTTCGACATTCATGACATTGACTCGGATGCCTTGAGTAGACTTATTGAGCTGGACTTGGATTCAAAGCTTTAATTAACATTTAAAAAGTATGAAAAATTCTACTGCTACTTCTGTTTATACCTTTGCGGCAGCTGTTGCGCAGCTTTATAATTATTTAGTAAATCCTACCCTACTAAACTACCACAAGATGTTTATTACATAGTGTCCTCTACAATTAATAATTCATGTAACCATTTTTTCACTACAAAAGCAAGCCAAACATGTATTCTTTGTGAATGAGCTCTCTGTCTGTAGCTTTTGAAATATTTACTTAAATGGATAAATTAAAATTTAAAGTACCAAGATGTATATGTACAAAACAAAAAAAAATGCTCCGGTTCTAGTACCTATATTATGTACATAGTAAATATCATTAAAAATTGCTGAGCGAAAATTCTTTCTACAAGTTAATCAAATATTAAGCATACTCAAAGTACAGAGAAATTTAATAAAGAAATAAATTGTACTGTCATCTATTTCCAATGTGAGTCTGATTTTGTTCTATTAGTGAGTTCATCTTGAACAGTTATTATAATTAATCATATAAAAAACCAGCATTTCAGTATCTTCAACAAGAACGAACACTAAACTTTCTGCATTTCATAACACTTTCCTTGCATTTATGTACTTTCAACTTTCTTCTTTGTTCATTTTACCTTGCCATCTGCCAACCATAAAGAGAATTTCACGGTATAAGAGGATTTAAGATTGAGGATTGAAACTACTCCAAATATCCGTTGGAGGATGCTAGGGTATTCTGGGAACTTCAACGGTAGAAGCGGAAATACAAAAACCGTTGATGTCCTTATTTAGCTTCAAACACTCTCTTTGTTTCCTTTTGTGAAATTCTACCTCAACTGAACCCCAATAGGTTGCGTGCGTGACTAACCTCAACTCTTTTCTGTTTGGTGTTCTAACTTACCCCTTTTCCAGTAACTTTGAAATATGTGCATCAGCAGGAAATACTATAGCCAGTGAAATAAAGAAATAAACGAATTTCTCTTCTAATTTAGTCTTTTTTTATTACTCGTCTTACATACAAATATATGTCCTAATTTCTTCAAAGAAAGCTGTAATTACTATTTTGCGCACTGCGAACAATTTTTGTCTTGTAAAAGTATGCTTAATAGGATGAGGGAATTTGTGCCTGATTACTTAGCAAAAAATCTGATTTAAGTAAGCTGTCATGATGTGGAAAATGTATAGAAGGAGTGTAGAACAAGAAGAGTGCTGATTTAACACATTTTTTTTCGGTGGCCAGCACTTCCTTTCTCATTCTTCTATGTGTAGTATGCAACTCTATTGTTATTCACAATGAGTCAGTTTCGTTCTTTCTTTCTTCTTTTTCTACCATGCCTTGATTACATCAAAGTCAACTGGAAAGACTACTACATTCTAATTCGTACAAAGCAAATGACAACACTTTCCTTCTGAATGCCGACACAACTGGTCTGGTACTTTTTATTTGTTCGTGGTTCTAATGTCTGCTGCGTACAAATTTTGTCAGTGTGTGGCAGGCAGACTTGCCTCCTTAGTGACATTTACATAGGCATCATTATTGGCATCCTGTCAAGCCAAATCTTATTTCTTCATTTTCATCTGCAATTCTTTCTCTCTCGGACCTTTTGTGGGTACTCTGCAGCAGCAGAAGCAGAAGATGGATAGAAATCGACATGCCTGCTGTGTCGCATCATCAACTTTCTCTGCGTTCCACAAAATCTCTAAATTTGGTGTGAACGTGCATACAGTCTGTAGATTCAATCAGAACTTAACAATTCCGTATTCCACAAAAAAAGCTTAACTAACGAAATTTCTTATTCCTGCTTTCAGTTCATTCCCCTGCAATCATTAATAATAGAGACAAAGAATCCTTAAAAATAATTCCTGATTAATGAACAGACATTACTTCCGGAATCCTAGAAACTTTTTTTCTTCCACAAATAAACTCACGCACAAGTAGGGAAAATGATGCCTATTCCCTCCCTCGCTCTGTCCACATGGTAGTTAATGAAGAGGATGATACCGCCGAAAGTTAAGAATGCCAAAGTGAAGACGTGTATAAATTCATAATATCCGCTACTGTTACATCCTCCTCTCTTCACTACTTTTTCTTCCTCCACCCAACTCATTATATAAATGCATACAAATATCTCAAACAGCTTTTTTATGCGTGCTGTATTTTCTTCTCTGAAGGAAAAAAGAAGACCAAGAAGAAAAAATATATTGCCTCAAATTACGCAATAATGAGCTTCAATCAAGTATGCTATATATCTATAATACCTATACTTTACTTTCTCTCTCTTGCTGCAGCAGCAGCAGCTGCCATTCACTTGTTCGCATAGCTTATATATAACTTTCTCTTTGTGTGTGTGTTTGTGGGAGAGGAGGAGAGGAAGCCATAAGTAGACTACTTACTTAAGTCAAAGTGAAAATCTTTTCTCGTTTATTTTTTCCTTCCACTTCACAAGGCTCTTGGTGTGTCCTAATGCGCGACAACAGAGTGTGTGGAACCTTATATAGAGGTATAAGAAGGGAAAATACAGTTGACTGAGTGAGAAGAGCTTTTTCACCTGACATTTTGACAAGTGAGAAAAGCAAGTGGGAAGTGGCTCAGTTAGCTCTTCTTATAGCTGCAGTGTGTAGAGAAGCGGCGGCGGTTACGCTGTAACTGGGAAAGCGGCTTACAGACTTTTTTTCAGCCTGGCTGGATAATATATAATAAAAAAAGAAGAGGAAACCAAAAAGTTTTGTGCGTATAGCGTTGCGGATGAGGAACAAGTAAAATGGAAAGTTTACTTTGGCTTGGTTTGCTTTTGGTTTTACCTTCTTGTCATCATCATGAAAATATTTACTCACCTTGTCTTGTGGCTGTGGTTTTGTTGTGGTGAGTATGTATAGCAAGAGCGAAAGCTAGCTTGTTTGAAATGATGTGGAGAGAGAGATGGCTTTTCCTTCCGGTGACGGATCATAATTCTCTTTACATTCTTCAAGGCTTTTCCATTTCCTTCCACTGCGAATACCTGAATTTCTCTTGTGGATATAAATTGGGGAAAGAAAAAATAAATAAATAGCAATAAGTGGCACAAACCACTAAAGTTACTTGGTATATAGTATAAAGCAGACTGACTCTGGGAGAGATTATGTTCATTCAAGCAGAAAATATTATCCTGCTTTAATGAGCATGGAGAGTTTTTAACGAACACAAAAGTATTTTCTAGTTTTCGAACCAAGCAGCAGGCATTGTTGTGGTTTTCTGTCCCTTGTCGAGTTGAGGAAGTGGAGAAAGTAGGTAGAATTTTGAGATAGTTGTTAAAAATTCCAGAAATATTTCTCTATCCATTCCTTTCATTGTATTCCTTCCAAGGCTAACTGGGAATTGGACAGTGATTGTATTTCTTCCACTCGTCCAGTTTCTAATATTCCTGTTGTAACTCTAGCAAGTATTAAGTACCTGATTCAACTCCAGTTGTCATTTTATCAAGGTAGCCATTTTTATAGAGAACAACAATGGAACACTCAAGTCGTTATTGACTGCTCAATGATGCCATAAGAGCTATCTATGTATGACCAATTTCTGCTTACGCATCTTATTTACGAAACAGCTTCCTCTACTTTTACCCAAAGCTCGAACGAAACAAGCACAAAATTTGCACGTCCTCCATGTACCATTTCTAGTGTAAGCCGACTCTTTGAACCTTTTATATATTTTTCTCTTGTGGATTATTTGCCATTTCAATGAAAATTAATAGCATGTTTTATACTTGCGCTTATCTATTTTGCCGTAGAGTCCTTCCTTTGCGAAGCAAAAAATATAGATTGGCTAACTCATACACATTACGTAACAAGCTTGGAAAAAAACTATGTAGGTATGTAATATTGAAAATTACGTAACATTGCCTGAGACTGAGAACGCTGTTTCCACTTAGGTGCCATCGTGTCATTTTCGCTGCATGTTTTATGACCTGTCCTCCACCTATTTCCTTTTAAAAGGTTTCCTCCATTTCATCGCAGTATTATTGCAAAACAGAGAACATCGCCGCGATACCCCCATCAATTTGCAGTTTCGCGTTTCTCTCTTTCACTTTCTCTCTCCCGCCGCACTGCTGACATTGTTGTGAGCGTGTGTGTGTCTTGTTTTTATGTGACTATTTGCATTATTCCCCAAAGACATTTTAAAACTACACTAGACTCTTCCTGCCTGCTATCTTTACAATGGTTTGGTTGGTTCCATTACGAAAATCAATAGAGAGAATGACATGTTTCCATTTCCAGCTCTTTTGCGAGGAACAAAGTGTGTAGGACAAAGCAGGAACCTCAATATCTTTACAGGATCATCACTACTACATCACACCTGCACTCGCACTGCCCGTCCATTTCCCCCCGTTTTATGAGTATTTTAGCTCCACTTGCTCGTGTGTGTCGTGTCGCATCCCATGTCAAGGTCGTAAAATTTAACGGTTAAGTTGAGACCTACCAAACGACATCATCATATCGTCGTATTCAAAAGCGACAACAAAACAAGTGCCTTGTATAGAGTTCACGGCATAGAATTATAGATGCCTTTTAAATTTTCAGGTCAACTGCCCGTCGTTTTCATGTGAGAGTGCCAGGGCAAAAATGACAAAAGGAAAAAATAAAACTGAAACATGGGGCCGTTCACGATAAAAATTGTATAAATAAACTTATTCACTACTCATCTCATGTCATTCATGACTTGTTTTACATTTTTACATTTCCCCTCTCCGCGCCTACTTGTCTTGTTCCATTATTTTTAGACAGGAAGAAATGGCAGTATTTTTCTGTGTAAGTTGCTTTGTTCAAAGGGTACAAAAATAAATAAAAAAAGGGAAAGCCACAGAACAACAGAACATCTCATTCGTTTTTATGGGATGACATGCAAAAATACAAATGTGATGCGCGAAAAGATACTTATCCCAACTTTTCTCTTCAACTATACTAACTCACTATAGTCTCATGTCTGTAAGACACAATGGCAAATTTAGTTTTAAATGTTATGCACAAACACACAAGCCAAATGACAGTTTGCATCTGTCTTGTTGTTTGTGTGTTCTGTGTAACTGACATGTTTCCTCTGAAAATTATGCTCATTCGCATAACATTACTGGTGAAAATAAGAAGACGACAGGAAGAGAAAAACAAGAAATAAGGAAAGAAAACCACGCATGAGAAAGAAATATTTCTCTCTGCTTTCTCTATCAAACGGAAAAAGTGATGCGAGGAGAAATTGCTGTTTTTGGCTTTTATTTTATTGCTTTGCTGCATGTGTTGCATACCAGCTTCGTTTCCAAACTATTTGGGGCTGGTCATAATGTAAAGCAGAGGAAAGAATATAACCTGTCTGTTGGATAAATGCACAGAAAAGATTTCAGGCATTCGTAATGACCAGCCCCTTAAGTACAAAAATTAAGCACAGAATCAAGCAAGTAAAATAAAAAGTGATTGTTATGCGCTGCTGCTGCTGTTACTGTTGATAGTTGGCCTGAATGGCAAAGCAAACGCTCGGATGCAGATTGTCTGTTATGCTGTTAATTAGCAATTAGGCCAGAAAACAGACAACAGAACAGACAGTGAGAAAATTTATTTTATGAATACACACTCATCCAGTAGGGATACTTGACTGTCTGTGTCAGACAATAAAGCATGCCGCAGAACAAAAAATCTTTCCTCTAAATTAGCAACGCACATGGCGGAAATTTGTACAAGGAGGAAGTGTAACTTTTCCACTGATTGTCATCGGAATTCGTGGAATGTCTCTGTCCGACTTTTGTGCAAAAAAGGAGAAATCAGGATATTTATTCGTTTAGCTAGCGGAACTGCCATCATCATCATCATTATATCTTGTCATCTCCATTGCTATCTTGGCTTGCGTGCATGAAATATTAATGTCATTTGATCACTTTTCCTCAAGGCGATTTCCTTGTCATCACAAAATATATAATGATAATGGCAAGTGATGTTGTTATGGCGTCATGACTGTGTGATGCAACGGTGATCACTTCTTGAGTTTCTTTCTTGGAGCTTGCCATTTTGGCGGGGAAAATGCAGGCTGGGTAACGGTTGGGATGGAACATTGGTTCATTAATCATTTCGGAAATAAGGCAAAGTGTGAGCGTTGACAGGAGATGAGGTTTTGTGTCTTGGTCTTGTTTCTCGTGGCAAAAAAAGAGTGCAAAGATGCTTTTCCCCCGCTCTTATGATAGACCATCAGCGGGTTGACAAGCGGAAGCTGTGAAGAAAATGGAAAATGAAGAGAAAGCCCAGAAAATGTTTATTACGTCAGTGCACTGTTTTTATTTTTATTGCACCTGCTGTTTTATTTGAATTTTCTTCTTGGCTCGGTTACCACTTAAATGCCATCATCGTTGCTACAACTGACTTGTTGGACTGCAATGTTTTGTGGGCGGCTTGATGACAACAAAAAGAGTTTTCAGGATCTAGTATAAGATCCAAGAGAGGTTGACAGGTAACAGACAGGTGCCACGACATGCAACGAAGATGAAAACGCGGAGGAGCAAAAGGCAACAAGATATCAAGAAAAGTAACTGCAGACAGAGCAATGACGTATGCAACATAATAATGTCATTAGGGCCCTTCATTTACTACCATTTCATATAAAAAGTGTCACAGAACAGGGAAATTAGAAGAATGTTCATAAATCACGTCAAGATAAAAATCCAACCTTTTATTCATAAATTATTCAATAGAACATTAATTTTTATGAGGTGTGATGGTACAGTTCTACTGTGAAAGTAAGAAAGAAAGTTTGTCTACTTTGATGTGTTTTGGGGGAAAGTGAGAACTGCATCTATTCAAACACATTAGCATTTTCTTCACTTTTCCAGACGGATTTGCAGTCAATTCCAGTTGTGACGTTGAAAAGTCTTATAACGTCAGGTTTTAAGGTAATTTATTTACAGATATTTGAATAGCTCATGAAAACTAGTTCTATTATCACGTGTAGTCTATGACTTTCACTAGGTTTGCAAGAAAGAAAATTACTTTTTTCTTTCATATGAAGCCTAAGTATGATTCTGTTGACCTTAATGTACAGTATGAAAATAAAGAGGGCTTATATTGTCAAAAATTGCCATTGTTGTTTTGTTGAGCTGGGAAGAGCACTCGAGAACAAGATGGAAAAGGAAGGGTGATCATAATAAACAGAAGAGAGGGGAAAGTATTTTCATGGATCATGTGGATGAGATGCTTTTGGGTATTAATGTACAGAGTATTTTTGGGGTAGGGGGATTTCTTTGCAAAAATAATAGCTATAAATGTAAACTAACTTGGTACTATTACTCTGGTAAGACTATATAAAATAGAATTATTGCACTTTCAGCAAAAATTGTTCTTTTCACCTTGCTTACCTGTTTATTATATTCTACTTGATTATTTTTCTGCTACAAACCATACAATAAACTTTCATGTTTGGGGAATGGACTTTTTGCATTTTTTCGCATCGCGGTTCAAGCCGCCTTTTTCTTCCTTCATGTTTAAGGGAACTGTTCATGTATGTATGGGGTGACATGATGATACCGTTTTTAGAATGCTGAAAGTTTTCCAACTGGGCAAGATCAGTACAAATGGCTATCGCAATCAGCGTACATTCCCAATTCCTGTGAAAGAAGATCCATCCTTTCCGCTTCTTTCGGACAAGAAAATAAAAGAAAAAGTAAATCCTCACATTTCTCTAATCCGGATTTACTTTGTTCGCTACATTAGCCAAGACGAATGTACAGACTACTAGTGGCTCAGGAAGAGCAAAGAAAAGTACAAGTAAATGGAATTGTACACACCTAATACAACAGTTTTATTTACCATACGTGCAATTTCTTCCTTTAACTTTTGGTATTCAATTTTACCCGGAATTTTCAACTATACTTGACTTTATTTTTTGAAGCACAAGAAATTACATCTTTGGTCATCCTTTCTCCGTACGTCCGAACTTCACTTACTTCATAACAGCTTGTATATTTTTCTTTTCCCCCGTTTTTATCCTCTCACGTCACATGTTCGCAGCACACCGTGTGTAACGTGTTTCTAAAGAACAGGTTTCCCTTATTTTTTCAACACGAAAATAAGGAAAAGTACTCACTTCCATTTCATTCCCTCTCTACTTATTTTTACTTACCGTCATGCCCATGCCACTTTCCTTATCCCCTTTCTCTCCCTCTCTTCAGACTCACAGACTTTTAGTCGTTTCGGCTTATTAGTATAAACCTTCTTTTGGCAAATTGGACTTTGAGACTCTCTGGGAAAGAACATGAAAGGGGAAAAATAAAAGGAAAAAAATCGGATTGGAATTGAACAAGAGAGTTTAGTAGACTTGACTGCATCAACGTGAGGAATATTGCTGAAAATGGAAAGAAAAGTATAAACTCGCTATAATAACGTGTACATGTAAGTATTGTAATCAATGTTGTGTTGCTTACTGTATAGGTTTGTTATATGATGTTGATCTCTGAGAGAATAACTGGGTGCTTGGTTTGATGCTAGGGTGTGCGTGAGACCAAGTTGTTTGTTATTATTACTCTAAATAAAAGTGTAAACTAAAACTTTTCCTTGCCGTGCTGGGTAGCAGTAGGTACTAATCAAATAACCAACTATTTTTTTCACTTTCTCCTTGCTTTTCTACCATGGGCTTCTGACAGCTTTCTTTTTTGGAATCCCTAAGCCTAATTCCAATTTCCAATGTAATATGTATCGTTCAATGCAACGGAAAAGATTAAGGTAGCCATCATGCAAGTGCGCGTGTGTTTTCAATGGTTCTTGGAAGTTCTCAATAAATAAACATCGAAATTCAGCTAAAGTCAACTTAGGTATTAGCAAATAGTATGCTATATGTGCTAGTGACAATCTTGAATTTCTTTTTTTAACTTAAATGAATGTATGTATGCTAAAGTCTGTTTTCCATTAAATGTAAGCTGCTAAAGTAAAGTAACAGAAAATTGACGTGTTTGATTGAAATAATTTTATTTTTTACTAAAAAAAGGTATTGATACAGTTGTGTACAATTACATAGCCACTTTTTTCACATGGGAGTAAAAAGGCAAGAGTAGAAAAGTTCTAATAATGTTGTACAATCTTAAGATATTAACACGTGGTCAGCAAGAAAAAAACAAGAAAAAATATTGCAAATATATAGTACATATTTCAAGGGACCTGTGTATTTATAGTTGTCCAACAAACAGGACTGATGGTCATTTCAACACTATCGAGACCTTCTACTTCGTTTTCCATCTCGTTCACTGCCATTGGTTGTATCATCATCAGTCTTCTGTTTTCTTGAATTGTTTCCACGGAATTGATTTTTGGAGGAACAGCCAGCAACAACTTGACCCTCCTCACCTTCAATCGCATCCATAGGTGTGATTGTGCCTGCTAAAATGAAAATGAGAAAACTGCTAAAGCACTACGCAAATTTTCTAAACAGAAAATGGCAATTCATCGTTACCAAACTTGGATAAATTGTTTTTCATAATATGATATGTCAAAAAAATTAAACTTACGCATACAAACGATGCGTGCCTTTTCCAATGCCTCCTGGATAAATTTCTTCATTATCATTACATGGTTATCTGTAACTCGACTTTTGTCAGCCTCATGTGTTAACCACACGGTCAAATTCGGAAAGTCCACTTTTTTCTCCACTTTGCCGAAGAAAGTCTGGACTGCAATTTCTTGTTCAGCGGTTGCTAATTTAACAAGTTGCTTTTCTTTCTCTTCCAGGACACTCTCATACTCTTTTTCGCACGCTGACAAGTTTTCTGCGACAGTTTTGGCTAATACGTCGGTGATCTGTTTGAGACATTCATTTTTGCATTTTCTTATCATTGTTTGAATGTCATCATCATTGTTCGTAAATGGCTTCTTCTTGATATTTTTCTTGCATGGGGCTTCAAATGCTGTGACAATAAGGTTGTTTATGTAATTTTGCACCCGTTTCCCGTTTTTGTCATTTTTTTCCAGTAAGTCCTTTCCGGACTTTTTGATTAATTCCTGAACATCTTTAAATGACTCAACAGCCTCACTTACATTAGTAGCACATTTACGTAGAAACTGGTCGCATTGTTCTTTTGATTTATCAAGGGTCGTCTCAATAAATTCAGTCATTTCCACGTGTTGATAAAATTTTTGATTGGCTGTGGGTTTAGAATTTTCATTATTGCCGATGCTTGTCGAAGAGTCAGTTGAGCCAAATAGTAGTTTGTTTCGAATTTGCAGCTTTTTCTCGAATACATTCATGATATTAATGTTGTTCCTCGCGATGTAATCAAATTTTCTCTGGTTGTTTCTTTTTTCCAGGCAGGAATTAATTGCTTCCATATTGGACTTAACTCTCCCAATAACAATTTCCTGTTCACTCTCAATACCTTCATTCTTAGATATTTTCAAAAACTCTTTGCACAAGTCCAAAGCTTCCTTCATGGCGCATTGTTGTGCCTCAGCAAAATTCTCTTCTGGAAGAAACGCTGCTGCACCGCCGACAGCAAATAGTTCATAGTAATTTTGCAGCACTTGGAAATAAATTTCTTGGCATTCTCGTAAAATGTCATTTATACTGAAGTCTGACTGATTAGTGAATGTTTTACTTGCATCGGGTGGTTTGTCTGACTGCGAGTTTTCAGTAATGACAAATGGCTGGGATGCAAAAAAGAGATTTAACCGATGTTCTGTGTATTCGTCAGAATCGAGTAAAGTAGGTTCTAGACTTGAATCTGGAGTGATGGGATCGTAGGACTCTAGGACTTCCTTGGAGTTAGAACATTTAACTCCACTCATCTTGACAAAAATACAACTTGTCAGATTACAATTTCACTCAACTCACTTTAATTTCAGATTTTCGGAGGAATTTAAACTTCAACGTACGTCTAGGTCATTTCAGAGTCCAACAGAGAATAAGCCCTTTACATTTCATTTATTCAGAAAATTAGCCCGAAAACATGTACTGATCAATGATAAAAATAGATAAGATGAGGAATGGCTGAAGGAAAAACGTTGCCCATAT
>JAHZMV010002252.1:0-23506 GCA_027743765.1 Coecobrya sp. COE2 | reverse complement strand
TGTCGTCCTTTTTCCCCAATTACTGTTTGTTTACACTCTTTCTATGCTCGAGTATTGTTGACGTTTTTTGAGGTTATGGTGACAGCGGTGATACTGAAATACTGGCTGAGTAGGTACGTTTATTTATATATAATTCTCGGCAAAATGAGCGGTGCAATGTAGTGTCAACTTACTAGCACGAGACATGAGCCTGAAGGGAAGTTTGTTTTATCGTGCCTTTGTCTTTGGTTTCGTTTGTTTTGTGAATTTCTGATAATGACGACGACGACGAAGTTTGATGGTGAAAGCAAAATTAGCGACTGTATAGGTTTGCTCACTATACGTTATTTAGTCGGGTGGCTCATGCTGATGCTGATAATGATACAAGACTGCATGCAACGCCTGATGCCTTTTGTGATTAGAAATATCATGAATATAACAAGACTGCCGTGTTTTTTGCTTTCACTGTTGTGTCTGAGCAGCCTGTGTATGATTTGATAATGATATGCTGATAAATAAAACAATGGAAGGAAAATGTACACTTGTACGTATCAAAGTGTGCTTGATAATTAAACATGAATTTTCTTCATACGTATCCTTGCCTGGAGTATTGTCACCTTCAAAATTTCCTAGTCTAGACGTGCACCACATGGTATTCAGTTGTGAAAGGAAACTAATGAGTAACAGCGATTGTATAAGGTAACTTTAATTGTGCATATTATATGATTGCAGGAACTATTTTCAAGGTTTGCTTTCATTTGCTTGTACAGAGGAACGTAAAATGCTATACGAACACATACATATATAATGTGAGGTAANATTGTCACCTTCAAAATTTCCTAGTCTAGACGTGCACCACATGGTATTCAGTTGTGAAAGGAAACTAATGAGTAACAGCGATTGTATAAGGTAACTTTAATTGTGCATATTATATGATTGCAGGAACTATTTTCAAGGTTTGCTTTCATTTGCTTGTACAGAGGAACGTAAAATGCTATACGAACACATACATATATAATGTGAGGTAATAATTACGGTAGCAGTTCTAGGAACCTGAAAAGGTTGCCTATTTATCCACGAAAATTACTTCAAAGGAAGTAAAGGCGATGACATCATATATGGATTGGGAGAAACGCACTATATAATATACGGGATGAATATGGCAATTTGTGAATATGATTATTTGTCTGAAGCGCGTACTGGACCGTGGGGACAGAAATAAATAATTTGTGATCATTTCTCACAATTTATATTCAACACCATTCTGGTAAAACGCGTCCCGTTGTAATGTTTTTATGAAATGATGATAGCATGAAAAACTTGTTTATTTTTCTCTTCACGAACAAGTACCTATTATTATTCCAGTACATTTGTCCGGTGAAGACCACCACCACCAATATAGGCGAGAATATTTTTTTACCGGGCAAGCACCACCGTCCCTAGTCGAAAAGTCCACATGATGCCATGATACCATGTCGCCAAGAGCAAGTTTATATTATACTCTGTAGACTATAAAGACATTAAAGAGGTAATGGTGCAGACAGTACCGTTGTAGTAAAAACAACAACATTAAACACCAACGACTTACTAGTTTAGTTGCTGCTACAGCAACCATGGTGGTTGGGTGCTTTTCGCACCGTAATATAATGTCATTTCCTCCTGTCCTTTCAACAGGGCCTGTATTACAACATGGAAGCAGCAAGATCTGCTGCTCTGCTACGGATTCATTTTTTACACAGATGCCCACTCCAAGTCCTTAGTGTGGAATGTGAAACTGAGTACAAAGACCTTTCTTTCTTGCTACTACTTGGTTATTTCATGAGTAAAAGTATGTATTGCAAGTTTCACAAGTTCACATAACTTTAGAAGAATTGTAGCGTCTAGTGATACCTTCATCGTATAAAAACTACCTATTATTACGTTACTGCACTTTTACTACTACCACCTATTCTCATCTCGTTGCTCTTCTATATTGTTGTTGCTGCTTCTCTGAAGCCGCTAACTTTGTGACTACCATAAATTATTGGAATTTTTGACATTTTCTGTGGAACAACACCAGCACTTTTGGTCTACTTCTGCGTGTATGAAAATGGATACATTATTTTTATTTTTTCTCTCGGAATAAATGTGCTTTATGGCCTGCAAGTTGCATACATATTACCTATGTATGTTTTATGATTCTAAGCTAGATACTGATGTACATCGAAAGTAGCTAGTTATTTTTTCTTTGCTTTCACCAAAGTACAAGGGCGCCTATGAAAGATGACAGGTCTAAAATGTATTATGATATGATTCATGTTTCTGCTTACTGAACATCAGCGAGAGAAGAGTGGTGAGAGTGGGCGATCCACACTCTATATTATGTATACCTATGCACAGCTTATATAATATATAATTTATTCGATATATAGGTAGTGTACTATAGTCCAAGTTTCAGTTCCTCATAGCTACAAAATACAGGTTCGTATTCAAATGAACATACCACATCCTTCATGGTTGGCCCTTGTTTTATGACACTACTTTAGTCTAAGTCTTCAGATAAAATACTACACAACAATGTAAGTCAATAATGTTTTGTACAGAATTGTAAGTAGAGTAGAAGTGGTATTCATAGATTCCTAGTTGCTCCTACAAAGACGACAGCCAAAGATATGACATGCTGAAACAGCCTGATTTTGTCCACAATATAAATACGTGGGACGTACCCAGTGCTAACTTAATATCAAAATTCATATGCTCTATCACAATGTAACCACACATTTCTACTTTCATTCTTTTCATGTATCATCGTCATCGCCACCAGTACTGTCGAACGAACTGCACGAGTGGCGTGTAGCGTGCTTTTCCCACTGTAAAGAATATTATATAGCTTTTCAACGGATCTGCTTTCTAGTAGCATTATCTCAGCAAAAATATTATGAATGGCTTTTTTCTCCGCTTGCTTTCTCTTTGCATGGCATAACGATGTGTATCCTCCTCATCTATAACTTTCTCCTGTCATTTTAACAAACAATAATAAATCTAAATATTATGCTTAATACAACTATTCACTTTACGGTACCCATCTCTTGAAAAAGAGAGACTAGATAACAAAAAAACGGAAACTGACATTATGTTTGGCTTTGACTTGCTAAACAAAGTCTGCTTGCATTTGTGTACTTTTACATTGAATGAGAGCAATTTTTCTTTCATTCCCACAACCAAACCCATTGAAAATAATGGTTGTTCTGGATGATGCACGATGAAAACTACCTCCTTACTTTTAACGGATGGACCATAATAGTGGTGTTTTTTTTGCTTCGGTTAATGTTGATGAAGCTGTATAAATGATGCGTTTTTGCAATAAATAGGCAGGTTGTTAGGTAGTGGCGCCAATTTTTAAAAAGCCCATCATGCAATTTTCACGCATATTTATCATATTCATAATAATCATCCATTATATTTCCCGTAATATACCACTCCTCAATATTTTTATTTATAAAAAACACAATAGAATATTCATATCAGTTATCATTATTTGGGTTAAATATAGTGAAAAGCGCTTCCGCCGCTACTTTCCGCAACAGTCAACCCATACAAAAATACCATCGCATTAAAGTACCAACACAGCTTCATCTGCTAAAAAACAACTGTACTACACTTAAATCATGTAAATATTTTTCTATTTCGGTATTGCCGGGGCACTGTCGTTTTTTGATATGTTATACTTTTTTCATAAATATACAATTATGCCAATGCAGATAATGGTTTGTTCTCTTGGACATTTTTGGATCATTAACATTTACATACTTTGTGTGTACTTATATACACACTATCCTTTATATTCATATCAATATCAACTGCAAAACAAGTAAGAGGATGAGTCTCTTCGGAAACATGAAGGAGTTGCTATTTGTTGATGCTACTGGTTTTGTCGGTGCTACATACTACCACTGTTAATGTTGTTATTGACGATCAGTTCTCAGAGACTCCTCCGCAGCCAGTTTCTGTTTTGCATCTTGTCTTTTTTGTTCGTGCCCTTTTTTCCTTTCATGTATTTTTCAAAGGATGGGTGTGATAGCAGAGAGAGATGGTAATTTTTAGTTGAACACTGCAAGTGTGACTGACTGATGTAGAGGAAAAAAACCACTACTGTTAGCGGTAGTGGTGGCGGTGACAGGGGAAAACAGCAACAGCTGCACACACTTTCTCGCCCTCCCTTTTAGCACGTTATTTTTTGCCCACTATAATACTACTGCTTGAAAAACTACGTTAAAAGGATATCACAATACAACTACACATTAAACAAGAATAGAAGAAACGCATTACATTTCCTTCTTGTTTAGCTTCCGGCACAGTTTTAACTGCGTCCTATGATGAAACGGCGGAAGACAAGATAATACGGCTGTTCTCCTCTTGTGTGGGAATAAAGGGTATTGCACTGTTGCCTATAACGGTATTTTAATAGTAAACTTTAGCAAGAAACTTTTCACTTGGCTTAACTATCAAAGGTACCCTATATCTCTCTTCTACCACCCTCACAGTTCAAGTTATGTAGGTATATTATCTTTTGCGTGAAGTTTTTACTGGACTGCTATATTGTCATTATCAAGCAAGTATAACGTACAAAATACAAATAACTGGGAAGTGTAAACGTGAGCGTGTGGTGCATTGCTCCTCAGTAGTCTGCTATCTTATTATGATGATGATCTAATAGCGGTGTGGAAACTTAAAGCACTGGTGGGTTTGGTATAATGTTTATAGTTATAAACTGACATCGTTAGAGACACGACTGAAAACTTTTTCTCTGTGTATCTCTTCTTTGGTTTTCTTGCTGGAAGAGAAAGAAAGAACACCCATCTCCTCTGTCTCCTTTATACCAAAGGAGATCACATGCACATTATTATGACTACTTTCTCATATAACGAGACAGAACAAGAATAACGATGGTATCATTTCCGTTGTGGAAAACTTCATTTAACACAAATACATTGGAAATCTCCGTTTTCCTTCACCGTTCTCAACTATTCAGTAGACTCATTCAGATACAGAACTAAAAGGAGAAAAGGAGAGACAACAAAAGACAAAATGGTTCTGAAAATGTGATGGTGAGTCTTCTAAAGAAAATGATAGTGATGCTGCTGCATCATGATGAGCATGAATTTGTTTAAAAGGAAAAAAGCTTCAAAAGCACACAGGACATGGACACATCAAAACACACAGCAAGACATTTGCGATTTTTCCCTTTGAGAAAGACGGTTTCATTTAAGTTGGTCCCTGTTTGAGTTGTACTTCGTGGAAAATGCATAAAACCTGAGAAAAGTACAAAGAGAAAAACAGACAGGAGACATGATGATGACGAAGGTGGTTGGTGGTAATAAATGCCACTTCTGCTCCTTTTATCCTCATCTGCGCTGGTGTCTGCACTCGTCTGAATTCAACACAAAAACTAACCACCAAAATAACTTTTTGCACTTTTCATCTTTCTTCACCACCAGAAGCTCTTCTTCATAAACGTGCTGCTGTTCTTATATTACTCTGTTGCCTTCTTTTTCTTGTTGGCTAAAAGCCCATTAAAGTAGCAATTTTTTTTGCTACAACATATTCCATTTTTTGCAACCACGTTAAAATATAGTTATGTGCCTGGTATAATATTGGTCTTGCAATAGCAAGAATGCACTGTGCGATAAATATGCGTGCATAAAACTATTGTATTATTCCGCTTATTTTCACTGTCCCATTTTCAAATGGCGTTGCAATTCTATTCATTCTAACCGACATTTCCCTTTCTCTCGAAAGCCAGAAAGCTTATTTCAGAGTTGATGCCTATAAGATCACTAAGACATGCCATGCTTTTCTACTTAGTTTGCGAATCTCACCAAACGTATCTTACAAAATACTACAAATATAATGTATTTCATAATCATGATCATAATAACAGAACGTAAAGAAGAAACCAAGTACTACAATGCAGCCATATCGTCATCCATCCATCCATTCAACAAGATATGATATAAGATGCACTAAAAGACGTTTCTATCCTCGCTTTATTCTTTTTCTACTCCATTTATACAAGTTCTGTTCCTGGCTACACAACACAAAGAAGCAGCAGCAGCATCTTTTCATCGTCACTCCAATAGTCATCCTTCCTATAGTGGCCACAGCCGCAGCTTTCTTTCTTCACTAAAAAGAAACCAACCAGCAGATCTTCTTAATAATAATGTCACACATAAAAATGAATCTGGATAGATAAGGCTATTACTAAAACTGGAATGGCCCTTTTCTGTTCATCTTCTGAAGTATGTACATATTTTTATATACCTACATAGCAAGTCCCAGTGCAGTGTCACTTACTGCGAACAAAATACTAAACTCCTCTCTGTTCTCAGAATGAACAAGAAGAAAGGAGAAAACACATTTAGAAATCCCTGGGTGGCCGTACGCTTGGTTATATAAGGTGAATACATGTACACGACCCTTCTTTTGTGCGTGCCTTTTGGCATCCATACTTATAGGCAGATTTTAGACATTCGTATACCCAAAACCTTTCAATGGGCACGTAAGGTAAAGCTAAAGATACTTTTCTGGTTGAATGTTACAAGCCCACTAATAAGAAATAAACTCGGCTGGGAGTACGAAAGTAGCGTAAGCTAATAGTCAGTATCTCCCTTACCAAAGAATCTCTGAATCCCCTTCATCAAGAGATAATGAAATCACAGACATTATCACACCTCGTCCTGTGCTGACCTCACAATTTTACAATCAATAGGTTTCCGTTGTTCCACCTAATGAACCTCTGCATCAGAAGAAAATCCGTTAAACCCTTTGGAAGACAGACAGTCATCAAAAATGCCAAACCATAAAGGAGCTTACACTACAAAGGGCAAGGGGTTTCCTTCAAAAAATCTACAATCACAAAAACGTACACACGGTTACATTCATGTGGAGAAACGGCTGTTTGTGCGATTATAACGGTTTTCTTCCGCAAAATGGTTACTGATGGGGACATTACTGGTTTCACGTTTTTGTTCGAATGTGCTCAGCACAGTGCTGGAACAGAAAGTTGAATAGATGGACGACTCATATAGTCATGATCATGGGAGTGATGATCCACATCATTGTCGTCATCTTTTTCATCCTGAGAAAATCATCGTCACTTGGTTGCACTTTAACAAACAGGCCAGGGAAACTGCCTGATACACATTGTTCGTGCTGAACTCGAAGAGAAAGAACATGTGAAAATGAGCCTGTGGAAAGAGTGTCTTCTAACCAATAAAGTTTCGCTTGATCGCCCATCATCATCATCCGCTTACTTCTTTTCTTAGGTATATACCTATGTACATATACTTACATGTTATCGTCGAGTCGAGTAGATGTGTGGTACAAATATTTAGATATATGAATGCAAGTTAACACTTCCTCAGTCACCCCCACCAACACCAAAACAGGTCTTTTCCTTTCATCCTAAAAATTATTATTATTATTGCCACTGCTCTTTCATCTTCCATCAAATTGCTCCTCACTTTCTTGTCTGCAATTGGCTTGTAGCCTTAGCGTGGCTTACTCAGACTTTATTTAGAGGTGACAACGATATGCTATTACCGTCATTGCCATCATTTCCGAAAAATATTTTAAAGGTCGAACCCCATACCATCGACCACCTCCATGTATATAACTAACGATGAGTGTGGCTGAGAGAAGGTCAATCATTAGCAGCATTATATCAAATAAAATAAGGAAAAGCAAAGTAAAAAAGTGTATATGTGGGCGTATAGATGGTTTAGGCTTTATAAGCAAAGCTTTTTTGAAAATGGCAATATAAGCAGTGTGGATCTTGTGTCTTTCGTAATAGTAATGAATGAGGTTGTAATAGCTGACGTGGTATTGTCTTCTTCCGGCACCCGTAACAGATGATGCGTTTGATTGCCATTATAAGCTTGTTGTTAAATACTTTATATGAACATGACGCCTGTGAATGTACATAACAATTAAGACTGTTTGTACATAAATAATAAGGTATCATAAGTGATCTGGGAAGATTAATGTAAGAAATTGAAGATGTGAAAGGGTTGTAGACTACATGACGCCTGTGAATGTACATAACAATTAAGACTGTTTGTACATAAATAATAAGGTATCATAAGTGATCTGGGAAGATTAATGTAAGAAATTGAAGATGTGAAAGGGTTGTGGACGAGATCGGAATACAACGTCCATCAGCGAAACACTTCAGACAATCAACCATACTTTGGTAGGGTTAAGAAATATAAGCCACGCAGCAATTAAAACAATTTTTGCCGAGAACTGAGACGGGTTTATTTTGTAGGATGAAATTAATAAGATTTTTGCTCTATTCATCTACTCACTCTTTTCAACATATTCACTAGCCTTTTCCTCCACCTAAGCAAGTTTTTGGCTTTGTTCTCTTTTTCCATTTCTTTTGAAAATGCGCTCCATTTACAATACCCACATTTGTAAGCCGGTGAAACCATCGTCGTCTTTGTAATCGTCATCACTATCCCTAATGTTAAGGCAACTCACTAAACTACTATCCGACACAGTTCTCATAAAATATGCATGATTCTCGGAAGGATTTCAAGGATTTATTTCATTTTTCCCTTTTAGAGCGTGGAATATTATTGTGGAGGGAACTGCTATACTATACAGGCTTGTCTCTGTACCTATGTATGTATTTTCCTTTAACTACATAAGGCAGTCTTCTAGTAAAAAAACCTTTCTTCTCTCACAATTCATTCCACTTTTTTACAAATCTGTCAGAATAAAAAGGCCAAAAATTACTACAACTTGTGTGCTAGTAGATCCACATTCAAACTTCCATTCATTCGAAATGCACACTGAAGTACAGCATCCGTATGATTGCAAAAAAGTATTTTTGCCATATCTGATGTCTTTTTATATAAAACACATCACACAGGATCATCTTGGGACATCAACTTTGTAGAGTTGTGAGTAGGGAAAAATTGCGGTTCTGGCTACATATCCTTGGGTAAGAGACAGAGGAGAGCAAAGCTCTCTGTTGGATGTTGACGATGTTCCATTCTATCCGGAAATGGAGCAGTAGAACACTGGGATTCTTTCTTCGCCTACTCTCGTCCCAAGTTTTTTTTCGCTTCTCTTGACTGCCTTCATAAAGTCAGTGCAGTATATATGGAACTCATTTTTTAGATGGAGCAAACTTTCTTGCATGACTTATGTATAAAATAAAGACGATAATGGTGATTATAATAATATTTTTGCCACTGGCATAGAACAAGGATGTAGAAACTCTTTGCTTACTCGTACGATCGTTTAAAAGCATGAATATAAATAAGTATCTAATATATACATTATACATATATACTACTTGTTTTACTGCTTTTCTTTCTCGGCTCGGTTCTCTCTTGCTCTTTGAGTCTTGTTTGTTTCTTGAAAGAAAAAATCGTAAAATGGTTGCTTCAGTTTCGAGTTTGTTGCTGGATCTAGTATCTGTAATGTTGTCTAGAAGTGATGGTCCCAAGAAATTGAACTACATAATTTTTGGCCTCCGGTCCCGTCCCATTCTCTCTTTGGTTTAGTTGTAAAAAATGAACCGTATGCACATACTGTTACAAGTAGAAATACAATGTGAATACACAACAAAAAATGATCTGTAGTAATATAGTAATCATAATTGCAGTTCTGTAATATGTACTGTCGCGCATTTTAACTCCAAGGCATAAGGAATAATGATGACATGATGGAAAGAAGAAATGTTAGTAAACATTAATTTTATTTACTACAGATTGTTAGTAGTATGAGAAGAGTAGGAGTATATAAGAACAACTCCAATAACATTTTATGGGACCTTTCTCCGGGTTGCCTAAGAAGATTTTCAGAATAATTTTAAAATGAAATTTTGTGTTGTACTTCAGCTAACTTCAGGCATATGTATGACTTTGCATGTGTTATTTGTTGCTATTACTACATAAAGTTAATAGAAAACCATCACGTTTCAGACACATGACCTTCTCTTTACGTTTTTCTGAAAATTGCATCACAAACTCGTGAGGCATTGAGAGAGAAGAAGACAACAGATGAAAATCTTCTCATCATTTCAAGGTACAAAACAAACTTGCTACCAAAATGGAAAGCTCAAAGTACTTTGTGAATATGCATATTGTGGAAAGCCCTTTTTGAAGTTTTGTAAGGTCATAAACAACAAGTACAGTACAAAGAAAAAAAATTGAAAAATGACTACATGTAAGCTTCGAAAGTATTTGGGTAGAACAATAACGCAAAAACTCACTTTCTCTTCTTAAAATCTCAACAATAGAGAAACTTTTTATTCAATGAATATACTAGTATTTTCTTTGCATTATCTCTATCATATCAATTCTAGGAAAACATCCGGTATCAAATATCAAATAAAAATGGTAAAGCGGGATATTGGTGTATAGGCCATTTGCATTGATTTGTGAGTTGCATTTCCAAGAATAGAACTTTTAAAATTGCCTAAAGGACTTTCTAACAAAAACTTTCACTGTCACCATTTCCATAATCATAATAACGTTCCCGCCCAATAACTAGACTTATTGTATCAATGCTGCCTGCTCCTTTTGTTGTTGCTGCTGCTGTAGCTGTAAAACATTATAAATGCTGATATGCATAAAATATGTATGCAAAGCCAATATGACGGATTAACCGTTTATTGGCGACGATGTACGCACATTGATTTTCAGGTCATGGTATTCTGGTAAATTGAGAGAACAGTATGCACGGGATTTATTGTGATTACTACCACGCACAACCATATCAATTTCTGTAGCTTTTTGTAGGCAGCTTTTATCTGGGATAGAATTGTATTTATTTTGTGCTGGTCTCAGCAACAACTATGTACTTTCACTTTTCTTCGCGCACATTATTAAGTAAATTTGCCAAGTTTGAATAATATTCCGATATTTTCTTCACTACTACACAATGAGGATTATGGACTGTACAGATAAAGTTGAATGGAGACGCTTTATCTGAAACACGATAAAATAGTCCATTCGCATACGAATTCGTAAGCAATGATATTTTGGTGGTAGTGGAAAAGAGGTAATAGTAATAATAATAATAATAGTCCGGTTAACGTAAGCAAAATGTGGTGACGTAGCATTCAATATTCCAGTGTTCTGGTGGTATAATAGAGTTGAGCCTCGCGAAAAAGTGTGACAAAGTCATATAGTAATATAGACCATGTCATTCTTTTTCCGCTGTGGTGATGTGATGACGATGGTAATCCACAGCCAAAGCACATGAGCACATATTCTGAAGACGTCATATATACATAATACGTTGCTACCTATATACTACACGTTGCATAACAGTACATTTACTCTGCTTTTATCAAGTATCAGCACAACCGCTAGCTGCTCATCTAGCTGCTGTTGTACTTTGTAGAAAAAATAACAAACAAGAATAAATTGAAAATTTGCATGCATGCCTTTCCAGTAGATTACGCAGAATTTCTCCCTGGTACATAGACGCGAAAACTTTTTTCCAGTTGTAAATTCGCGAACTATTATTATAAGTACGGAGAAATATATATATGTGTTGTAGTGGCATATATTATCACTACCATCATCGCAGACTCAATCCATTCCGACAAATTTTAACAATAGTAACAAAGCCACCATGACAGTAGTGGCAATAGCGGCAGTTTAGCACAGGATTATGCGAGATACTTTTATGAAAAAACAACTTTTTCACTGTTTTCTATTATTATCCTATAAAGGATATTTGCATATTATTCAAACATACAAAAGCCTTGATTATGCCAAGTGACGTGCGGGTGAGAGTGGGGGTACTTTTTAATGGGATAAAAATATAGATATGAAAATTGTGATGATATGATTTAAGCAGGAAGTTTTCGTGCATTCCTCCGCCCACTAATTTCATTCATTTATGCATGATGAAAAACTTGTGGAAGTGTTCGTCTTGTCTGCGTTGAGTCTGTGAAAAACTTCAGTGAAGAAAGTGTGTAGGGGTTAATTGAATTATGGGTCCAGAGAAATGTCTAAACGTACATCGGTTCATTTCAGATTATTTTTTAACGAATATTACAAGTATGTTTATATATGCGTGAGTTTGCGGTACAAGTGTACATATAGCAGACAGGTGAGCAGGTGTGGATTTAAAAACCTGATGCCGAGGAAGACAAGAAAGCTTAGTTAAACTTTCTTTTCATAGTTTGAAAAGTATTCAGACTTGCTTCCTCACAATTAGTGGTAATGAGTCGGTAATAATAAAATATAGGGTGAAAGTGAATAACAATTAAAGACTGTAGAAAAATTGATACTAAAGTTTAAATATTATTAGCGTTCAAGACACCTGCGCGTGCATCGTTTCACACCCTGACAATCTTCATTTCATCATATCATTGCCATTAAATTCATTCAAACGTATGTAATTATTGGGTCTACTTGGTATAGCACTGTCTAACATTTTTTGTACGACAGTGGTTGCAGATGTATCTTGCGTAATTTTATTGTTTTGTGAAAGCAAGCGTAAATTTTAATTGTGATTTTAACGTAAATTGTGTTTTTTCTACTTTCTCTAGGTATTATGGCTACGTCACCGTGATACCCATCTCCTTTCAGCTGGAGCGGACGCATACACACAGGATCCAAGATTCCGTGCATTCCAAGGGCCAGGAAATACCTGGGGACTTAGAGTGAGCTCAACTCGTCCTACGGACGGAGGAATCTACGAATGCCAAATCTCAACAACTCCTCCAGTTTCTGCCTTTACTTATCTCACCGTTGTGGGTAAGCTGACTACAGAGAAAAAACAAATAACTAGATTTTCTCTTTCTTTTCTCTTTATTTCTTTTGGGCTTCTTGCTTGATGCTCATGATGATGATGTCTATCGTCATCATCGTTCGTACCTTTACTTGCTTTCCTTGCTGCTATCATCATCATTGTAACATAACATGAGCATTCATTCATACTACCTCGTCTTTTGTCTAAAAGCACAAAAGTGTAAGTAAGACCAGAATAGCAATACTGCAAACCTGAGCTTATTTTCTTGGCAAGTTTCATTGCATCTTTTACAGTTTCAGGACCGAGGCAGACAAGCAAAATTATGTAGCTTTTGTTCTCATCACAAGGCTGACTTTTTTCTCTCTATTCCTTTTTTTGCTCACTATCAAATCTCTTGTGAATACCACCTGAATAAAAAAGCCAAAAAGTAAGGGAAGGAGAGTGTCAGAGAACAAAATGTGGGGAAGGTAACAAGATACCGTTTTCTCGTTGAGAGTAAGGTTTGGAGAAAATGATACCCCTATAATAATTTTGGCTTCGAAGAGAATGTGGAGTGGGATATAAATAGATGGTTGTATACACTCAACATTCAGCTGTATAAATGTTGCAAAGTAATAATGGCATTCCTCAATTTTATTTCTCTCGTGTGGTAGCTCTACATTGAGTAGTGGCGTGCGCGTGTTTGTGCTCATCGCTTTTTCCTCTCTACTCTATTTATCCTTGTTGTCCGCTTTTCTTGTTAGATGTTTGGACCTGCAATTGTAGAAATTTAATATGGTCAGCAGCTGAAAGCCCTGCGGGAACAACTCTGTAAAAATGTAGCTTGTTACCGAGAATACAATATTAAAGAAAAGTGCTGGTACACTGCAGATGAAGATGGCTTGCCAAGGTTGGTTGGTTGGGTTTAGGTTCTAGTGGAATCGAATAAGAAATGCGAACAAGAGTCGATTTTCAACCCCCTGAAAGTAACATGAGTCAAAATTTTGTACGACTTTCATTGAAATATCCCAATTCTACTCTGATACTCTCAGGGAGACCCAGAATAAGGTCTACAGCATGAACATTAAATAAAAAAATCAAGTAACTAGGCCAGAGAGAACAAGTTGGAAACCTAGAATATGAGAGAATGGACATGCCCACACAAACAAGCAATCTAGAAAAAATTGTGGTAAGAACGATAGAGTAAGTTTAAATAGAATGGAAAAAGAAAGATTGGGCAATTCTTCCTTAAAGAAACTACAAAAGATGTACACCAACACTATAAATAGGCTGGATTATATTACTCTTGAGCCGCAGTATCAAAACCGGTCGTTGTTTGTACCGGATGGCTGCTGCTGGTTTCATTTTCCCATTTGAATTTGCAATAGATTTCTGGGCCAAGGAAAAAGGAAAGCAAGAAGAATGAACGGAGGAGAAAGTACATTGCTCTTTAGTGTAAACTTTTATTCTTTATTCGTTTTCACTTTGCTGTTGTTGTTGTTGGGTTCCTCTGCCATCACACTGTACGAAACAAAATGCTGCACATACTATACACACTAGTGGTATGGAAGAAAACGGTACTTTACTACTAACATATTTTTGCGGAGCAAGATGAATGAATGAAAGTGGTGAACAAATTTAAGTTAAACTTTTTTCATCGTTCTAGATAAAAAGAATGGATAGAGAGAATATTATCCTTCTATGCCTTTGTAGGATTTGTTCCCGAGTATATTTTTAGACATTTTTGGCGCAATATTGCCGTTGGCTCCGACGATGACGAAAGAGGGAAATGATGATAATAATCGCCTATTTTGTGTGGGAAGGCCAAATCAAGTAGGTACGAAGTTTGTGCAATGTACAGAGTCAGGTATATAGGTTATGAATATTCGAGGTTTTTGCAATTTGGCATTCATTTTTTAACAATGTAAATTGAGTTGGTGTCCAAGTCGAGATTTTTCAAGTTGGAACAAACAGCACATATTGTTGCTGTTTGAGCGTTTGTAGTTATATGCAAGCCTTCTTCTTGCCATACTTCCGTAGAAGAATTTCTCACGTTCTAGTATGATCGTGATCACACCAGCCAAATAATGAAAAGCCGCGGATGTCTGGTGTAGAACAACATTGAAGCTTTATACATACTTACCACCAAGAATCAAGTAGTCCAGAAAAACAACGAGCTTTTCTACTCTTTATCAAGTTAAAACGAAAATAGAAGTGGTGGTGTAGTAGTAGTTTTCCAAGTGAAAGTGATGATGATAGGTACTAACTATCTTGGCTTTAGATTCTTCAAACTTTGGCCAACTTCTTTTTTATTCTCTTTTCTGTTTTGCGTTTTTGTCGTCTGCTTCTTACCACTACTTTTAAACCCTTCTCTCAGTTTGGATTTTTTGTAAAGATAAATATTATATATTCACAAACGGTAAATATACCTAAATGTCTATATGAATTATATGTTATACCAGTTGAGCCTTTTTACTTTTGCTATTAGTCGCCTCCGTGTGTGGTATGGTGCGGTGTGGCATGGTATGGTGTTGAGTACCCGGGTTTGGCTCCATGCCACACGGGAAAGTTGCCCGGTTTTACAGAAAAAAGGGAAAGTAAAATAAAAGAGTGTAGTATCACGATATAGTTTCCTTGTTATAGTATAATACGCATCCTCTTTCTTGTTCTAGAAATACTATTATATTCATTCTTGCTGCACAGCGTACCCTTACCCGTTTTTATTCTCATTCAGATTTACAGCAAAAAGGAAAGCAAACTTCTCTTATTCTGTTGTCCTCCATTTACGTATTTGTCTTCCTCTCTCCCGCTCCTGATTTTCTTATTCACTTTCTCCATTTCGAAATATAATTTTTTTGATATAATGATAATACACCATACACACCCACATTACCACCAGAAACCAGCATAGAACTGTAGACATATATTTTTCACTGTGTGTGCATGAGAAGAAAAAATGCTTGCATTATGCATCGGACTGTCTTCCAAGGGTGACTTTCTGTGAGTTGTAAACTATTATTATTACTGTGTCTTATATGCATCATTTTCTACTCCGTCACTCTGTGAGGCTGTCGTATGGGTTATTATTGCGTCATTAAAAAGAGCTCTCGTTCTGACATTATAATGGCAATTCACATGATCTTTGTAAGAAAGAGGCCACGGAGAACAAGCAGTATATTATTATGAGCTACTAGCCTAAAGCCCACATATAAATATAATATTCCTTAATAATAATAACAATATGCTTTAACAAGTAAAAATTCTTGGGAGTACTGAGAAATGTTTTGTATTTTTTAAAGTTAAAAAAAAAATCCATAATAAAAGGGATGGAGGTGGGAAGAGATTGTGGTATAGTTTGGTTTGGAATAGCAAATAAGGGCTTAAATTGCAAAGCTGTTCCTGCTGCTCAAATATGCTTTGCTGAAACTTTCTAATGCATAGTCCGAACATTATTCATTGTCGGTAGGGACCATGTTAAGGAGTTTTATTTTTTTAAAGAGATTTTCCTTGAGAGAAATGAGAAACTTGTGCAACAGAAGGAACAGAACTGTGTGGCAAATCAGACAAAAATAAAATGTATGCTACGGACCATCTCGAAAGGGAATTTACGTGAAAAGATGAAATAGAATGACACATAACCTTCCCCTGTTGGAGTTTCAATAAAATACAAAAAGAAAAACCATTTTGCTGTCACAATAATTCTCCCTAAAAGTTGATCTGAGAAAGGAAAAAGTTTTTCGTTTATTTTTTCCTGGGGAAAGTGTCGAGGATTGAATGTGGAGTGAGTAGGATTAAGGATTTAAGAAATCGGAGCTGTGATGAAGGTGGTGACGGTAGTGAATCTGACACCCACAGCCAGTTAAGCCTATATTAAAGGTTTTTGTCTTGTCATGATCATGAGAACGATGACTATAACTGTTGGTTGTGGATAGCGGGTCAAAATCACACAAAAAAGATGTCATTGGGTTTATCTTGAGGGAACGAAAGTGGGTCCGTTTCGATTTTTCTTCTTCCAGATCTTTG
Organism: Coecobrya sp. COE2; assembly: GCA_027743765.1. Classification (NCBI taxonomy): domain Eukaryota; kingdom Metazoa; phylum Arthropoda; class Collembola; order Entomobryomorpha; family Entomobryidae; genus Coecobrya; species Coecobrya sp. COE2. The sequence goes on along the minus strand of JAHZMV010002252.1, from coordinate 6,763 downwards.
AAAAAATAGGTGAAAAGTTTTGAACAGAGTGTTGGGAACCACGTTGCACATTTTTCTCTTTTTGTTGAATATACTGCTGTCATTTGCGTCACAATTGATGGGAATTACGAGAAAAAAGGAACGGCTGCTTTGCTATGTCCGTGGAGCGAAAAGAATCAGCAAAATATGAAGACAATTTTCTCTACCTCTTCCACAGCGTTATTGTGAATTTAACGAGGGATTCCGTTCAAATGTAGGTTATACTTCCAGAATAGTATGAAACGCATTTTTATCATTCTGTTTTCAAACACAGGTTATAGGTAAAAACGTATGCATATGTGGTGAATATGGCTCGTTTTGCCTCAGGACACGGAACTCTAAAACGAATCAACTGACTCTCCCCATTTTGAAGTCAAGTCAGGGAGGCATTGAAACAGAAATATTCAATTTTTACATAGCCTTTTCTTTCTTTTCTGCTAAACTTAACTCTGTTTCTAGACATTATTGGAAGAATACGTTACTGCAAACCGCTCGTTCTTGTCAACCATCAGCTTAAAATACATAGTGCACCCACAAGTTATTACGCTATTTTTATGAAAATGATAGAAAGAGTAAAGAAAGAACAAGAAGTTTTGAATGGTTTAAAATTTTCCCGACCAGAATCCATTCAATGAACGTATTCAAGCATGATTTGATGAGGCAAAACTTTTTCCTTCCTTCTTTTCTCTGAAATTTTCTACACATTATAGTATCAAAATGTTGCTGCAGGGTAATGATGATTTCTTGATAGCTGTGTGTGATGATGTTTTCGTTAGAATGACGGAACACGTTCATCTGCTGAAGTCAAGCACTCTTGAAAGTATAACGCTTAGATAGTCAAATATGTATTTATTAGGCATATGCATTATTTTCCATTCATCCAGACTGACTTGAGGTATAAAAATCTATTTTTATAGTGATTCAGACCCTACTGAAGACTTTTTGTGTGTAAAAGAGTGCTAGTTCCTGTCTGAAAAATTTGTAAAATACAGGTTTAGTTTTGCTCTTTTGTTGCTTGTGCGACTCCAATAGTTCCTCCTCTTTCTTCTCACGCTATATAAACTTTGTTCCTCATCAAATTCTTCTTCCTCTTATTCAACAAAGAGAATATTATTTTGAAACTTGCTGAAGCACGAGTTTCAATTTTGAACAATTCAAAAATGGTGTGAAAATTCTTTACAGGACCACCCGGAAAAAAGAAGAGTAAACTTTATTTTCTAAAAGTGCAAAAAGGAAACGAAAAGTTGGAATTTATTTTAACAGTTTTAAAAGCCAATCTTAGATACTTGTCAAGTTTTCACTTACAAAAATTTCCCAACTTAAGAATACCAGACTGATTGCAGCTTTTCGTAGCAAAAATCGGAATAACGAACATTGCCCTTATAAGAAGCTGTTTTATATGATTGTCTATTATTCCTATTCATTGTTCGACACTTCTCCAATGAAATCTCTACACGAGGCAGGAAATTTTGATAGGACTGAATTTTAATTTTCATGACCTTACTCTTGACGGAGTGACCTTTCAATACTGCTTTCAACAAATACGAGAAACGCCACCCGGAAGTATGTATTTTTAAATAGAAAATATAGACCCAAAGTTTTGCTTTTGTTATTGTGATATTTTCGTATTTCTTACACGCGTACCTACTTAATTCTTTGCTTTTTTCGTCTTCTCGGTTGAATTTATCCTATTGAGGTTTTATTCAGCGTTTTTCCTTCCTTCGTTGGAAAGAATGCCTGTTCCGCCCAATCGTAATAAACATTAAAATCTATGATGCCTGAAATTCCTAGATGTACTATCTGCCTAATGCTCTGTGAGCAATAACCGCCAAAAAATGGTCTTTTTACCCTGCATTACTCCACTCTATTTTTCTTCAGTTTCACACAAGCAAAAGGAGAAATCCGAAAAGTTTTTACTGGCAAAATAAGAATGGAAAAGTTTCATTTTCTCCGTGGCGAATGCTTTCTTTCATGGATTCTTGTTGAAAATCTTTGTGTTTCTTTCGGTATTTCATTTACTGAGTTTTTTTCTTTCACTCATTCAGGCCATTTCACCTACCTACTTTGGTGGGTACATCTTTTTCCATTCATTTCACTTTTTCATTCTTCATCCTTTTTGTTTCCAGTTTCTTTTTGTTCACGAGAAAAGTTGGCTGATATTCTGTTATTCTGCATGTTGTTGTTTTTCTTTTATCCTTCCATCATCGTGCGACTTGCTGTCGTCATCAGTATTTTTTCACCGTTGATGTTTCTCCCACACACACACACAACCAGAAAATAATGCAAGGTTACATAATGAGAGTACACATGCCAGACAGAATAACGATACCATTAGCATTCCGCTTTGTTAGGACAATGCCGCTTCGTCTAGTTGGTGAAAGGTGGAATAAAGGTGGCTGGTGGTAGTAATCGTCTTCATAATCGTAGCAAATGAAAATGTCAGCAGTGAACGGAGTTGAAGTGGAAACCAAGGTCTGCAAAGTAAACAGCAGCTTACATAATAGCATTATCATTCCGACGTATTATTTGCTTGCTACCTACCTCACTACCAACAAGTATTGTGCAATGTTATGTATTTAGACATTCCTCACGTCTTTCAGATTCTGACTTCCCGTCTCTCAAGCTGACTTACTGGAGATTTTTTCTGTTTAACTGACAGATGGTGAATAAATTTTCTCCTAAGTGCGCCTGGTTGTGATTATATTCTTATAAACTAGACATTATGGAGTGCACACTTTGACGTATTGCGTTCCATATACGTACATAATTTAATAGGTATACACATTTTCTACATTACACGAAATATCGTGTGAAATTTGAGTTGTATAGTGCACTGACGCATGACGTATTGCAATAAAATCATAAATTTCAATTGCAGACGAAATATAAACGAATTAGAATTTTCTAAGGCTTGATCAATCAAGGTCAGGAATTTAAGCATTGAAGTAAGCATAGAAAAGCAGTAATTACTGAGCAGTAGTTGCAGTATTAATATATTAGCATACCACATTTCCATTTCGAGCAATATAGATAATAGGTCAGGGTTCAGTGTTGAATATTTTAGTAAAAACTTTATAATATATTTATGTATTACTCTAATCTACGTAAGTGATAAAAAACAACAAATTGCCCAGCAAAAATTATCCTGGCAGAAATTTAGGGAGTATTTTTTTGCTGCTTTCTTTCTCACTCAAAACCATTTTAGATTACACTTTTGGCACAGCACAAACGTTGCTGTAAATTAGCCTGTATAATAATAATAATATAACATTATAACGAAATGCAAATAAATATTCATGCATGCGCTCCGTAACGTTGTATCAAAATTTCGGTGAAAGTGAGAAGAAAAGTTGCCTGTTTGAGAGTGCAAGGTTGTAACTCATTATAGTAATGAGATTCCTCATAATAACAATAATTATCATCTCATCGGGCTTATCATCCTATATTTCGGTGAAAGTGAGGAGAAAAGTTGCCTGTTTGAGAGTGCAAGGTTGTAACTCATTATAGTAATGAGATTCCTCATAATAACAATAATTATCATCTCATCGGGCTTATCATCCTACATCATGCCTCATCATCATCAGAAAAAGAGAAAAAAACACCTGTTTATAAAAAGAAAGCCATGATGCGAAAGATACAAACGTACATATACGCCCTAAACATGGTAGGCGTGCTATTATTCACCTGTGGTGCCCAAAGTACATAATAAATACGATGGCGAAAAAATTTGGCTTGGGAATCGCAACAGATGTTGGCTCTTATTTTTGGTGGGACGTTTACTTTTATGGGAAAAGAGGTGAAGGTGTACAGCGAAACGAGGAGAGCTCTCCTAGTAAGGTAGAAAGTCAGGTAAGTAGATCGGAATGAAAAAAATTACACTGAAGGTTACACGTACACTTTTTTAAACCCTTTGGTTGTTCTGAACAGGTAGCAGTAGGGAAAGGTACACGTAGAACTGCAGAGCCTCCTGCTAAATGCACCATAAACCAAGAAGGCAATTTAGAAAGGTTTTCAAGTTATATGTAGCGTAAGTATATTTTATGACTTGGGGAACAAAATTATATGCCATTAAGTTTTGTTTTTCTTCTGACTAACGTATGTGCCTAAATCGGGTGTGTTTCGTTTCGTATATATGTAATTCTCTCTGGAGAGTTGGTCTTGGTTTCGACTGATTTTTCCCATTTCCAAGTTAATTTTGTACTGTGGGTGTACCTGGATACAAGGAAATTATCTGAAAACTTGATGCTTCATACTAACTTCAGAGGTTTCTTTCTATGCTTGCAATGTTTATTAGTTAGTTTTTCGATTCGCCCACATAAACTATCCTAACTTTTCAGACAGTTATTAGGTTTTCTGTTTCTGATGGCGGTGACAATGTCACAACCAAATATATATCAAAATCAGATCGTGCATGAACTTTAATCTGAATACTTAGATTCTTGGATAAGTTGGATAAGTTAACCTTGAACTTTCACTTTCGTAACAATTTATACTCACAACACTATCAAATTATGAGTCATTGCTTATAAGATTTGGTTACAATCACCCAGTCTAAACACTATGGTTCTCGTTTTTCTGCCTCACTTAGCTCATAGATCTTTCTAAATGTTTTTGGTATGCTTCTTGCTAGCTTAATAAAACTGTTTTTGTTTCTACAATTTTGATTTGTAGAAATTATCATTTTTACGTTAGTTGACAGTTTTGAACTCCCTTGAAATGAATTTTAAAAAGATATATGCCTCATATAATTTCGCTAGTATAATACATGTGCCCTATCTAACTTTGTAAATTTCAATGTCAAACCCACCATCTCCAAAACGGCATATACCACTAGTGTAATCCTTACCGTAATAACTAGATGGCTTTGTGGGTATAATCAAAATTGGCAACTTTCTCAATTCCCATTTTCCCAATCTACCTGAAATCAGACAGTTCGCAAATACACCTACGCACGCACATATTGACTTGTTTAGCTAATATTTTATTTCAACAACAAGAGAAAATGATGTGATGGCAAGTATGAGGTAAGATTCTCTAAGGAATATTATATTATATAGTTTGCCTTATGTGCCCAGTGCTCACTCTTTCTTTTATAGCGTAATATTCCATTTTATTCTAGTCGCAGACTGTGAAAAAATGACTTCATACTTGAATACAAAAAAGGAAACCGACGGCAGAAAAATGTAAAGTTATGGGCTCTCTCCCTTTCTTTCTTTGTTAGATTTGGATTCGTTTCGCTTGCAAGTAATAGTGGGAATGTGTGCGCATTGGATTGGTTTAACAATAGTAGTAGCACTGTCACCCTTTATGATGCGAATCCGGGTGTCGTAACAGTAAGTAATGCTGTATTATACGATGATGATGGCTCACTTTTCTCCTTGAATGGAGCACACATAAAAATGACAAGACAAAACATAACGACGACATGACTACTGCCAGACTTGCTTCTACTTGACAAGTCCGTTTGAAGTAGTTTCATACTTTTTATGCATTTTTACGTACGTTTGGAAGTAAACTGTAAAAAATGTGTTTGAATTGAGCACACACAGCAGTATACATAGCTTCAGCGCAACTCCTTTGATATCTTCGACAGTGAAATCGTTCTGGTGTAAGTACTGTAGTAACAGTGGGTACGTACGGTACTCTTTACTAAGAATAGCTTTGTCAGTAGCTTCCTTTTGAGTTTTCGGGTGACTTCACAAATTTTGAGTTGTTGGGCTGACTTGATTGTCATGTGTGATGTTATTGTAAAGGAGAAAGTATTCATGTAAAAATGTAGGACATCTTAAGTAAACATTATTCAACAATAATCAATCTGCTAGAAAATATATATTGCTGAGAGTTCGATAAATTTTGTGAGAAAAATTGAATTATTTTAGTGGATTCCTTTTGACTGATAGATAACCCACAGGTGACGAATAATTTAAAGTGAATATTACTTAAAAGTTTGTTTTTCGTAACAAATTTATTTTCCCAAGATGTGTATTGAAATTGAAATGCATGCATTGCTTAATATATAGAATTTTATAATATTATGCTATCAAATAAAAAACATAACGTTCAAAACACTACAGGCGATAGGAGTTTGTTTATTTAGGGTAATACAGAATTGGACTGGATTGTACATGCGTAACTGATGAAAATAGGGTGGGATGGATTGTGTAAGCACTAGTCCTTGTGAATACGTAAATAACTGTGGATAGCAGAAAGATAATATGTTCTTGTAGCTTACATGAGGAAAAAATTGCTGACAGCAGCAGCAGTTGGAGAGAGAAATCACTTGTGAAAGTTACCAATGATGATATTTCAAAAGGACTGAACCATTCCATTTGTAGCTTGATGGTAATTTTGTTCTGATTCTGTCATTGTCAGTTTGCCAGTTATCACGAAACAGTTAGCCAGGGACGGGATTGGTTCTCTAGTTGTCGAAAAGCATTGAAGAGGATGGTGCATGATGATGTAATTGAAAGTTTTTGGAATTAAAAATAAATCTGAGAAGAAATTTATTACAAGAAATAAATGTTGGCAAATTTTTAATAGAAAAAATAATATGATTGGTAATGAGTTTGCATAAATGGAAAGTTAACCGCTCATGGAATAGAATTGGACAAGAGTTATGAGCATATTATGCACATGTAAATATGTTTTAACAATGTACTGTTTGATTTCCCAAGTTTCCAATTTAATTTCTACAGCTCCCCGAAAAAAAGTTTGCCTATCAAACGCTACCTAATTTAGGCGTATC
>JAHZMV010002251.1:0-11926 GCA_027743765.1 Coecobrya sp. COE2 | reverse complement strand
CTCTGAGCTGTGATTACAGTAATATTATCAATTCCCATCATGTTTACATACGGATTCACAGCAACCGCATAATGCTACATGTAATTTGTCTCCCGGAAGGTTTAGCTCTGTATGGATTCTTATCGCTATCGATAATAACATTTATTCATGAAACATTTATATGAAAAAATGTTTCATATGGGTCATTGGATACCCAATAGGATTTGATTAGGAACAGAAGCAGACCTTATTGCTTGAGATAAATGACCCAATTTTGCTTCAACTCAGATTCATTCAAAATACTTGTGATTTGTAAAAAAGGTGGCGAGTCCGTTCGATTAGGGAGAAACCGTACAAGGTCCCAGTCATCCAGCATAGTATAATGTCCGTCCGACTGAAAAATAAACAAAAAATCTAATCCTGCAATCTGATCACACATGCAAAGTGGAACCGAATAAAAGTAAAAGGCCTTTTTCGGTATAAACATATTACGTAACTGAAACTCTAAAAGAAAAGAATTAAAACAGGGGAAAGGGGACCAAGAAGAAGAAAAAACTAGTGCGACTTTGGAAAATAAATGATAACAAAAATGTAAAGGGCATAGAAACTATGAAATGTATCTCACAGGTCAGACAATATTGCTCCAAATGAATGAATACAAGAGCGGTGAACCTGTCACTGTTCTTTTCAAGGATTTGGTGTAATATTCATATTCATATATTATTCATAATGGGGTAATATTAAGGGACCACATTAAGTTGGGATCTCTGTGTACAAACAATAATAACAATTTTTGTTGGATATATTCAAAGGGCCATGTTTTTAGCATATAGGCACATTTTTTTGGGGGATGTTCACCAAAAAGGGATGAATATACATATATCATTTGATTTGGTCATTTTAACTAAAATCCCACACAAACCAACACATCATTTTTTGATTCTTTTCTCACCCTCTTCAATGAGTTTTTTTGCTGAGTTTTCTGACATGTCCTCACTTCACTTGCGCATCATTCAACTCACTCACTCAGTTCCCAAATCCCAGTGCCATTTTTGGGAAATGAAAGGGTCAGCCAGGTTTAATCTCAGAGCACCGATTCTGTGTGAATCTGAGAGAGTGAGGGTTCTTTTTTTCTGTACAAATATACACATCAAAATGCATGGCGAGTATGAACTGAAAATGTAGAAATGAAGGATATTATGAAGGATCATCTCGTTTTCATCTCATGGTTTTTCTCTCCCATGTTTCACCAGTGTACTTTTTTGTATGCAAGATGCGGAAGGAAGATCAATAGATGATGATGATGATGTTTACTGTAAATCCTTTGCAGCCAAACCAGAAGTAAAGCTGCGAAGATAATAATGGTGAAAAAAATTCCCACAATCTGAACTGCAATAGATCAAGTTTTTGTGTCAATTTGTTTATGGGTTCCACTTGAATTTATGAAACTGAAACGGATGCATGAATCCTTTGTCTAATTCCTTATCATACGCCTACGACTTTCTCATGAAAATGAAATTCACCAAACCAGGGGCTTTGTGAGAATCGCGAAATTGTCGTTGCTATTTACTTTTGTCAGTTTTAATATTTCTTATTATATACCTAATATGATATTGTAATAGGTCATGTTTAAGTGATCTGGAACCTCGATCCACATTTTTTTATCTATTTTTGTCACAAACCTCCGTGGCTGTGCACCATAAAACAATATGTTATCACGATACAATTTTTTAGCGTTTTGGTACGTGCTTCATTAAAAAATAAAACGTCAGACGGAGAAACGATCATCATCCCCATCAAAACCATTCTGTCTGTGATATTCATGATGTCATGTAGTATATACTTTCAGACATCACAATCAAATAATAGGCAGTAGTTAACCTGGCTAACAAACACTCTAAATGGTTTTATGACAGGCCATCAGGGTTAATTTGGTGACTAAACGGGGATGGAACATGTCGACAAGTCAGCTTGCTCAGTTTTTTTCATTTTCATCATCACATCATCATCAGCCTCAAAGTTAAAAAGCCACAATAATAATAATACTACTAGCGAAAGGTTTACATTATTTTTACTGGAAGCACACACAACGCATCCCCATAAGTTTGTATTTTTCAAACCGCAAATAGTGCTGGCGGCCGTGTGTTGGGTGGAGCTCGTCAATTTGGTAATTAAATGAAGATACCCTTTTTTTCTGGTGCTTTTAACACACATATTATACATTATATGATATGATTAGATGGATTCATCCACTGTTCCATTATCATTATCACATTATTATTGTTGAATAAAAAAATAACTGGTGAAGGAAGATGCGAGAGAGAGCGACTTGTTTGAATGTTGCAAGAGGTGACGTGTTCATGATTCTAGCACATTTTTTATGTCTATGTGCTTCTGTGAAGAAAAAACACAGAAAAACATGTCGTCCATCATGTGTGTGTGTTTTTGGTAGCAAGTTGATCATTAAGCTCATAAAAATATCTGGTATTCTGTCTTGTCACTTTGGCCATGTCGTTCTAGTCAGTAATCATTTCATTCATGTCATGTCATAAGGCATAAGCGTAATTAGAAATAACCAATAATTTTGTCATGTATGCCGTGATCCCATCATAATAAGCAGGTAGCTTCCTGGCCATTTGCGCAATATTTTTCTAACTTGTTTGCTTAACATGTTGCACTATGAAATTGAAAGGCCATTTAGGCATAATCCAACAGCAGCACCAAACCAACATGAGCTGAAAAATTATCAAATAAACAGAAAGCCAAAGATAAAGAAAAAAATGTAATTGTACTGAACAGTGCATCAAATGGTGCAAATGTAAATACCCATCCACCAAACTAAAAAAAATACTAGTACTATCCAGTCATTTTTAATGTGTCATGTCAGTATTTCATTGGAGCTAAAAAATGCCCCGAAAAAATGCCTGTTTGTACATGACATACATACAAATATTATGTAATGCTATTAAATTGGGAGCAGAGGTGACACAGACACATGCTCGGGAGTAATTTTTATTAGAAAGGAATATGGAATGTTTCTCTGTATTTATGTAGGTAAATGACATACATACAAATATTATGTAATGCTATTAAATTGGGAGCAGAGGTGACACAGACACATGCTCGGGAGTAATTTTTATTAGAAAGGAATATGGAATGTTTCTCTGCATTTATGTAGGAACATTAACTAATGAATGATTATGATTATCGGAACCCGGGGCATATGGGTTTACATTTTTGTGACTCATTTTTTATTGAATATCAAAAAACACAGGAAAAATGCATGTGTTGGTCTATAAACACAGACTATTCCATAAAAATAGGAATTTGGAAAAAAATAAAGCAAAAAATTCAGATCAGAGATACAAAAGTAGTCATAAAAAGGGACCGGAAGGCACACTTCTAAATAAATACATGTTTGCTCGCTATAATATCCATTTAAAAGCCTCCAAGGAAGAAAAAAAAGTTCAAGACTTGTTTCCATTTAAACTTCATACAAACAATATTATGGTAGCTCCGAGTCCATGAAAATTTAACATCCCACACATTACACACAAGAAACAAAGGGAGAATGGTATAGGGACATATGTGATATTTGTCGGTTTAAAAAAATGTGGAAAGGAAGAAAAAAAGAGTGAAGATAATTTTTGATATGAAATGAACGGGAAACTCATTGCTTAAAGCTCATGGCATTTTCTCGTTTCCCTTTAACTTTATTAAATAGCCTTCTGAGAGTACTCTACTAACAATGAGTAATTGGGCATGTGCACTGTCTCCATAAGCATTTTAAACTTGTGAGCGCACTGTCTTTCTGCATTCTGCACCCCTCTCCTTCCGACAGGTGCCCCCGAATGGCAAGTCGCATTGGAAAAGAGAGAAGAAAGATATACTTCCGGTTGTAATAACTTGCCCTTTCCTCGATCTCCTACCAGAGATAATGCTCTCGTTTCACCCTTTCTCTTTCCGTATTTTAATGTAAATACATTTTTACATACATAACTTGTGTGTATACAGCTTCTCTCTATGTTTGCCTTTTGGTTTCCAAACTACCGTACTTATTACATGTCTCCATTTTTATTGCCCTTGTGTCCTTATACCAAGTGCTACCACCACCGGCATAACAAATAAATGCCGATACAAAAAAATATGTCTGAAGAAACCAGGAAGAAGTAAATCCCGCGTTATATTCCCTTCCTTCATGTTATTATGCCTCGTGCCCTTTAAAACTTACTTTAACATGGTTTTCCAGGGAAGAGGGTTTAAACAATAAGCTTGGTGGAAATGGAAGGGCTGCTGCTGCAAGGAAGCAGGTACTTTTGTACTGGTCAACCGTGCTACCGCCGCCTACCTGCTGTTGAAATTTTAACTCTGGTGGTGGAATTCACTTGACATGCATGACTTATTTCAGGGAGCGATGATGTATGATAAAAAATAATACATAAAAGATAGTTTGTATTCAGTCAACACAATTGAGTATGTAACTGCCAACGAAATAATTTAAGTGTAGAGCAGCCTCTATGATTACTACAAAACCACCTTATTTTTATGTTTATACAAGGTCAAATAACTAGAATACCTTTTTTCTAAGTCATTCTGCTAATTAATATGAAGATTCTTATGAAATAATCAAGAATAGAAAAAATGGATGAAATTATCTTAATTAAAATGCTCAATGTGAGCAAGTTCGTTGTTATTACTAGCAAGTAGCTAGGCATAAAAATGTCATTGGGGCACTGTGCGACTCAACGGAGAAACTAACGTTGATGGAAGCATGTACTTCCAACTTACTACTAAATTGATGTCAGGTTATCCAAAATGCTCTCTCTACCTTAATTGCTTTTGTAGTAATGCATTTTTGCAAGTTAATTACTTAATTAGCTTTTGAGCTTTACTGAATGATTTGATGTTGAAAGCTTTGATCTCCATTCTCTATTTCTGCAAACACATTCATTTCACGAGACACCGATTGCGAATTTCAGAACTTCCATAATATTTTATTTTATTCTACCCAATTTAAATCCAACAATTACAACAAGAATGCCCTAATCAGTAATTATATTTAATTTGTTAACCGTGTGTGTTAATAAATTCAACAATGAAACCTAATGTGATTTTCGTGCTTGGTCAACCGGGATCCGGAAAAGGAACCCAATCAAGTAAAATTGTTAAGGTTTGTGGAAACCGTGTCAAATGTTGACATTGTTATTAGTTTACCCCAAAAACAAGGGGAAATATAGCTCATTAACTTATTAAATTAATTATTTTTTAGCATTACAGCTTTGCGCATTTGTCTGCTGGGGATTTGTTACGGGAGGAGATGAATGATCCATCTTCGGTTCATGGCGAGCTAATCAAGAAGCATATCGATGCTGGAACTATTGTTCCAGTGGAAGTCACGTGCTCCCTCCTAAAAAGGGTTAGTTTAAAAAAAGGATACATTTTACTTTGGACTTTTAACCAGCATAATTGATGGGTTTCCAAATTTTCTTTTGTTTCCAAATCAAGCGCATTGATGAACACTGTTCCATTGGCGTGTACAACTTTTTGGTGGATGGATTTCCAAGAAATTGGGATAACGTTTACGGTTGGGAGAGGATGATGTCTACTGCTGTAAACTTGCCATTTGTACTGTACTTGGATGCTCCGGAAGGGACTTGCGTAGACCGATGTTTGAGCCGATGTGATGGAAGTGGACGGACCGACGACAATTTGGAATGTTTGAAGAAACGAATCAATACATTTAAGCAGGATACCGTGCCCATCATTAACTACTATTTGAACAAAGAGTTGGTTCAAAAGGTCAACTCTGAAAGGCTCCCAGACGAGGTGGATAAATCAAACTAGACATTTTAAATACTTGTTTCAATATTTTTTTAGCTATCGAATCTTTTGGAGACATTATTGTTAGCTTATAAACATTATGTTTATTCCACACAGGTTTTTGAAGACATTCAACATATTCTTAAAGCCAAACTTCCTCAAGATGCGTTGGATGGTTCCAGAACCCCCATTTCACCATGAATATTTAAGGGCCTTAACGCAGACTACAAGTTCCAAGAATCAGTTTTTCATCCTCTTCCCTGTACTTGTAGACATGCATGCTTTCCTATTTAAACATTATAAAAAATGTGTCTAATTAATGTAGTAATTAGGCAATTTTACTATTTAAAAGCTAAGCTTTTGATAAAAAGATCATTCTCATAAGCAGTGATGTACATACATTATAATTATAATCTTTCAAACTTTCAACATGATTATTTCCATCATTATAAACAATAAAAATTTGATTTTCACACCAGGCAAACAATTTTAATCCTGACAAATCTTGCATTTTGTATTGAATACTTTAGTTAGTCATTCGGGGTGGAGGTCAATCATAAAAATGACCTTTTAACATGGTTGACCCTGGAGAACTGTAGAGAAAGTAGCGTAAAACATGCAAGGCTCAAGATCTGGCAAGGCTGAAGTCTTGACCAGGTGCTCGTCAGCGTCAGAAGTCAGAAGAACGAAGCCAACTTGTGGATCGCGCGAGCCATCTAACAGGTAGAGTGAAAACTGCTCCTGGATATCTCTTCCACCCCACTAGTTGTACAGAGAGAGGCGGATAGTTCTCTCATAAGCAGTGATGTACATACATTATAATTATAATCTTTCAAACTTTCAACATGATTATTTCCATCATTATAAACAATAAAAATTTGATTTTCACACCAGACAAACAATTTTAATCCTGACAAATCTTGCATTTTATATTGAATACGGAGTGATTAGGTCATTCGGGTGTAGGTCATGATTGATGACCTTTAACATGGTTGACCCTGGAGAACTGTAGAGAAAGTAGCGTAAAGCATGCAAGGCTGAAGTCTTGTCCAGGTGCTTGTCAGCAGTCCGAAGAACGAAGCCAACTTGCGGACCGCGCGAGCCATCTAACAGGTAGAGTAAAAACTGCTCCTGGATATCTCTTCCACCCCACTAGTTGTACAGAGAGAGGCGGATAGTTCCACGTCAAAATCGGAATAATATGCCGGACACGTCAAGTATAAACATTGGCTGCTGCTGACTGATTGTGAGTTTCCACTTTCCACACGTTGTGATAATTAACAAGAAATTAATTGCTTTCGAGCATTTAAAATTATTTGCCACAGGTAAGAGTTTGATTATTTATATAAGCTTTATATACAAAATATAATCAGTTTTTGGGGAGCCACGTGAGGTAATTTAAAGGAGCTTTTTCCAGCAGTGCAAATTGTAATGAATATTTGATTTTTGTGTGAATTTTCTTATAGATCGCTAACCTGTCATCAGTTTCTTCAATCTTTGGAAGTCAGGCTGACTGAAAACTTACGGTTACAATCATCTCTGAAGTTGGAAATTTGTTAAGGTGCCACAATGACGTCCGTTGTTGGAGTAGTGAAGAAATTTTTAAACGAGTATGAAGTTCAGACGCCGAAGAGATTAAAGGTGATTGACGCCTACTTGGCGTACGTTCTAGTAACTGGAATTGTCCAGTTTGTGTACTGCTGCCTGGTTGGAACTTTCCCTTTCAATTCTTTCCTGTCCGGATTTATCTCTTCTGTTGGATGTTTTATTCTTGGAGGTATAAGCAACACCTGCAAAACTAATCATTTTAAGTACCAAATTAGTCATTTAAATGTTAAAAATAATGTTAATGATTTTGTTTTTATTTACAGTTTGCCTTCGTATTCAAGTTAACCCGGAAAACAAAACTTTGTTCAGTGAGATCAGCCAGGAAAGAGCTTTTGCAGATTTTATCGTTGCACACCTCTTGTTACATTTAGTTGTGATGAATTTCATCGGTTAAACTGTTTCCTTTTTCCAAGTTAATTTGTCAATCATTCTTCATTCTTTACCGTTACAGATGCAGATGTATGATAATAATGTAATGTAAATGGCGATTTAGTATTTAATTTATATCAGAATTTTTTTGTGATTGTTGTTTATTGTCAATAAAAATTGGCAAATATAACTAATTTTGTATGTAAACCTGTAAGGGTGAGTGAAAGATAACTGGATTTGTTAAACAGTTGTATAGCCTATTAACGCCCGGCTATATTATATTTATTCATTGCAAACAGTTGTCTATTGCGTTATACAGCATATCATAGAGTGCAATAATTAATTAATATTATATTATTGCAAATATCGTGATTAAATCGTATATAGTATTTAGACTATGATTGAATTGACTATGTGCCAGAGGCGTAGGCGAATAAAGCTTTAAAATTTTGGAATATTAAATCTCAGGTTAAATGGCACCGTTTTTAATTTAGTGAAATTCATTAAATAGGAATAATTTTAGTTACGGTTGCTTTTACAATAATTACAGTATACGTATATCTATACTTTGTCGCGAGCAATTAGATAAACAGTTAATTTTTAGTCTTTCTTAAAATTATTAAAATACAATAACTCAGGTAAGGAAAGTTTACGTCTGTACAACAACGGAAACTTTACTATGAAATATGCATTATTTCTGATTCAACTGACGTCCGTCTCTTTTTGAAACTTCGGTCATCAGATTTTTGTCATCCACGCTCGTAGCACAGCTCTTCTTCATCGTCAGTGTGCTCTGGAGAAACCCGAACATTTTGATACCATCGGTTTGTCAAATCTGTCATTTGACTTTGACAGTCTTGCAATTCCTACAGTGGAAAAAAAGTTATTAAGTATTTGCTAATTAACATTAATAATAATTTGGCAATCAATTAGTCAGTTGACGCAACCTGTTGTGTGAATCGCCTTGTGAAGAAAGGTCGGAGATACTTCATATCGAATTTGACAAACGCGTTTTGCTTTGCCAGAGTAGAATCAAATTCCTCTTCAGTCAGCTCAGAAAGATGCTCCGAATCAATTGTTTGTCCCTAATGATAAACAACTGATTAGTTTTGCAAATGGTTTAGCACAACCTATACATTTTTAGGAAGTACGATTACCATTTCTTTCGTTTTGCTGAGGGAAATTTCAGTACTTCGCCGTCGACTCCTTCGTCGTCGCCTTCTTGTGGTGGGTTTAAAATCACCTTGAACGTACTAAAGTAGAAAATGTATAAAAATGAATATCACAGCATCTTATCGATCATGTTACTGCTGTCTGTTACAGTTAGCAAGTGAATTAAACTTACTTTCACAATAGGCATAGTAAGGCCACCAAAGACCAGCGTGGTGAACAGTATGATAATTAAAGTTGTGGTGATAATCACTTGTCTCGTTTCCTTTTCGAACTCCAAATGCAAGCTCAAAGCGTAAGCGATGGCACCTCTCAGCCCTGCATTTTGACAAAAATGAAAGTAACGCAAAATTAATTAAACAAATTCACAAAATTTCGGAAAAAATTGGTTTTGATTGCAATGTAAAGATTACGGAAACTTACCTGAGAACCACATGACAAACATCATTTTATTGGTAATCTTGTGAGATCTAAACCGATTCACTAGATTTGCGAGAGGAAAGATATTTAGCGCACGTCCCAACAAGCAAAATACAATGCTCCAAATCACAAGGGACGTTTCGATACGATGATGAAAGCTGAAAATGGCAAGTCCCAAGTACGCAAAGACGCCGGTTTCTGAAATATAAAATTAGTTTTCTGGTCATGCTGAGGTTCATGAAGAAACGGTCATTAAATTTGTTTTTTCAAAAAAATCATACCGGCAATGAACGCAAGGGTTCGCATTGTCTGTTGCATTGTTATCTGAGTGACTGGTGAAAGGTTGAAATGGGTGTAGTGTGACATAACGATCCTGCAAAAATAAAACAAAGGGATACGGTATTTTCCTTCTTTCAAATACTATAAAAAAATAGCAGTTTGCATCCAAATTATTGTTAGAAATCTCACCCACAAAACAGGATAGCCATTATTCCTGCAAAAATTTAACAAAATTGGTTGTATAGGTATACATGTTTGCATAAAGCAAGATTCGAACATGAGTATAGGTAGTTTTAAAAATTGGCTAACCGGATAGATGAATCCCTTCAGCTAAAGTGTAGGGACCGTATGTAAAGATCAACATCATTCCAAATTCCAACGACGGATTCTTGCGTAAATCGACATGTTTCAGCAATAGCGACCCACCTAAAGCGAACACCACTCCAATTCCTGCTGAAGCCAGAAATGTAAGTGAGAAATTGTTAATTCCTTGAATGAAGGGTGACTTATCCGGGTCTGGTTCTTCATCACTGTTCAATTGTAAAATGGTTCTGTAAACAAAGATGACATCAAATTATTTATTTTCCAATAAAAATCGAAACGAACGATTTTTTCCACAAAGAGAACGATGTACGAATATCATGTAATACTTACGAAATTGTTAAACTTTAAGAACAATTCTTCAACTTGTTCCCATTAAAATCCTGGGAATATAGTCGAAATGGACTCACCAAACCTAACAGATATACTCCGCCTCCAATCACAAATGCGTTTATCAATGTTCCAGCTACAGCGAACACACAAATACTACCGATATTTTGAAAGAAGTTTCCCTGAAAGATAATAGAACCATAAATATTTCATAATATTTATTTATGGATATCATTTAAACAAGCAGAAGTTTCAGAAAGAATTAAAATACCTTGTGTAAATTATAACCACTCTCAAAAATAATAGGAGGGAGGAGCACCAAGAAGAAAGCAGTGGGCGACAGCGCCTCTTCTTTCTAAATAGGAAATAAAATTAGTTTATACAATAAGACAATAAAGTTATGACACGTCATGAAAATCTTTTTAATACTCATACAGTACTTTTAAATATTTTTACCTGCCAATTTCCAAAATCTGAATTGGACAACACCTTCAAAAATAATCCAATAAGCGCACCTGAAAAAAAGCCAATTAAGTCATTGAATTTTAAAACGAATATCTGATATATTAAAAAAGTAAGCAGTTAAAAATAATTTCTTCATTCATACCAAGAAATATCACAACTATACTTTCCGGTAGGTACTGGAGTTGTGTCTGTATCATCACATGAATTGACAGAATACACACTCCTGCATAAAAATTCTTTCTAAATAGGGAATAAAATTATTTTATACAGTAAGACAAAAAAGAGTTATGACACCTCATGAAAATATTTTTAATACTCATATAGTACTTTTAAATATTTTTACCTGCCAATTTCCAAAATCTGAATTGGACAACACCTTCAAAAATAATCCAATAAGCGCACCTGAAAAAAGCCAATTAAGTCATTGAATTTTAAACGAAAATCTGATATATTAAAAAAGTAAGCAGTTAAAAATAATTTCTTCATACCAAGAAATATCACAACTATACTTTCCGGTAGGTACTGGAGTTGTGTCTGTATCATCACATGAATTGACAGAATACACACTCCTGCATAAAAATAAAGTTAAATAATCCAATTAAACTTCCAAATACCAATCTAATTGACATTTATCAAAAATTCAACAAGTGCATTAACTTACCCAGGACGCACAACACAAAGAAAATGGCCAACGAAGCAGAATGCTCTTTCTCCGCATCCCCTTTCTCCGGAAGGACATCAACATTATTACTACTGCTCACCGTAGTTGACGATACATTAACCACAGTTAATGAGGATGATTTGTTACTGCTGCAAAAAAATAAAATTCACATAGAATCATTACTTCCAATTTCGAAATTCCAACAATATGGTCATAATCACACATATTATTCCACGTTTTTCCCACCTATCATGACTATTCCCAGAGCTCCCTTTCCCACCAGTTGATCCATCAGTACTGGAACTGGAACCGTTTTCCTGTCCAGGATGAACCGAAGCTCCATTATATTTAGGACTAGAAACATCATCTCCTTTCACCAAACCACCACTACTACTCGCCGTACTACTGCTTACAACACCATCCGACTTTCCAATTTCCAGCACCGCAGCAAAAGCGAAAAGTGTGCAGAGAAAGTAACCGTAAATCCGAATGCTCCCACGTCTT
>JAHZMV010002250.1:0-10123 GCA_027743765.1 Coecobrya sp. COE2 | reverse complement strand
ATACTGCGAGTTTTATGATGGAATCGGCGACGGTATTAAGCAAACAGCAATGTTAGGCAATGCAAATGAACTTTCTACGACTAAAGTAACCGGCACGCTTTAGTTTTAATTGCATTTTTTTAGCTTATACATTATAGTGCATAGATGGACGTTCACCTCGCTCAACTATTAATTGATTTGTTTGGACTACTTGGTTATTTTCTTGAAAATTTAAGTTTGACATAAAAAATATTTCAGCACGTGCCGTATTGATTATTTTCTTGATGATAATTACATACGTTTAACTACGTCTTGCAAAATTCCACGTAAACACACTTTGAGATCTCTTTAAATCTTAAATTATAACTAGTGTAGAATGCCTTCTATATTCTGTACATGTAAGACTGTAGTGGTCTGAACGATGGAATTTTGCTGTTGATTTGACCAGGCAGATCACCGTTTTTAGCCATTTCAGCAACGTTTACAGTTACAAAAAAGGAACAGCAAAATCGATATGCATGATACAGAAAATGCCAGTTAATCATTGCTGAGTACACTTATCCTTATTTCGATTCAGAGCCGCTTTAATCTCTTATCGAAAAAGTGTATGCACTTAAAACTCATGCTTTATATGTACACATGACTAGTATTACATATTACAGGCATGTACGTGTTGGAAGGATTTTTAGTTTGCGGTCCCATACTAGACCTAACTGGTGTCTTTCAAAAGCGTTTTTGGCAGAATACTTTTGGATATTGATTTTCCGAACAATTGACTCAATATTAGTTGTAGGTTTTTAATAAGTAAAGATATGTTTCAATCTACTGAATAAATTTGTTTGACCCTAAAAGTCTAATTTAATGTATATATAACATATTTTATTGGACAAGCTGCATAATCTTTTTTACAGTTTCCGGTTTCAAAACCTTAACCAATGTCTCAGCCTCCATGTTCCTCATAACTCTATAGATTGCTTGCCTCGGAGCAGAAGTTTTGGATTCTGTAACAGTATAATCGCATAAAACGCCACTTTCATCTGGCTGAGCCATACAAGTTCGAGTCCAAACATTTGCAGTAACCACAAAGGAACCCTTGTTATCCTCAGGTTCCTAAGAAAAATTTTTAATTGTAAAACATTTCACATTCATGATTCCACGATTTTGTTTTTAAAATAAATTTTATACCAGAATTATTTCCTGTCCGGGCATTTCAACTATACTTCCGTCCAGTACTCCAGCTATTCCTGATTTCACGCCAACATAGTGCTGAGTTGTCAGGGTATAGAAAAACTGTCCTTCGTCACCATGATCGTCACAGGCTGAGATGGTATTGGAAACAAAATCGTTTATCCAGAAAGGATGCTCACACGTCCCAATGCAGCAATGGCATCGGAAATCATTTCCTCCCAAATCAACACATTGTGACCTCTGACCTGGATACTGACATAAGTTTGTTGGACATTGGTAATTGTCACAAGGTCTCCCTTGGATTATTGTTAGGTTAGACCCAGAAACCTCACCCATCACTGGACTGTCCTGTGTATGAACCTTACCTGATAAATACGGGTGTTGAATTGAAGAGTGCATGTATCATCGGCAGCAGTAATTTTAAATAAAATATGTAAGTAAAGTAGGACGAGGTTTCTCGAAATTTTGGATTTTGGTTCCATTTTTAATTCTTCAAGAAACTGACCAAGATTGGTTGGGTGACTGATTGTTATTATGACTAGGAAACGTTTTTTGTAGGTCTTATATATTATCGTGAATAAATGTCTTTTAATTACAATGTAATGCAGTGCCTATAAATATATATGAATGAAACCTCCAAGAAAAATATGCCTTGACTATAAATATATTTAATGCACGAGTGGAAATTATTATTTAATTACCAAACGTCCTACTTTATGTTATGTAGTATTTATTTTTTGAAGTTACACATGCGTGAATTGTGTGTATGTGTTCCTTTTAGGTTAGCTAAGAAGAAGAAGAAGAACTAATTACATAAGTGACTNTTAATTACAATGTAATGCAGTGCCTATAAATATATATGAATGAAACCTCCAAGAAAAATATGCCTTGACTATAGATATATTTAATGCACGAGTGGAAATTATTATTTAATTACCAAACGTCCTACTTTATGTTATGTAGTATTTATTTTTTTAAGTTACACATGCGTGAATTGTGTGTATGTGTTCCTTTTAGGTTAGCTAAGAAGAAGAAGAAGAACTAATTACATAAGTGACTACCATTCATGATATTCATTCCAAATTTTAATTTGACAATATTGGCGATAATAAGAAAGTACAAATCCTTACTTCATATCAACGTCAGAAAGAATATGCTGATGATCCAAGTAATATGTTTTATAAATCTTTGTACATTTAGGTTATTTTGAGTTCACAAATGGCACAGTTTGAATCAGCAAGATTTATATTTGTGGCAAAAATATCCTACAAGGAAAACTCTTTGCATGCCGCATTCGTGGTTCATGGAAAAGGGCGCTAAAGATTGTAAAGAGGTATTTATAGAAGTATGTTACAACATTTGAAATCCTTGAAGAAATTGGCTACACCTGTGGTACGCGATAACAATATGTCTGAGTGGCACCAAAAGATGAATCATTCTCTGTCGCAGCAACAAAATTAGAGCAATTTAGACGCGAAGTAAATGTACAAAAAAAGTATGTATACCCAAGAAAAACATACGTGTTTTCAAGTATTACTGCATAATTTCATACATGTGCTGAAATGAGATTACCAGGATGTCGGTTAACGTCTATTTACATTGCATCTTTCATGTTCCAACCCAGTAAAGTATTTGTGACGAAGCCAGGCATAAACATGCTATGAGGAAGTGATACGAATTATGATACAAACAAGGCAAAACAGATTATAGCGCTTCCTTTGCGTGCATTATACATATAACAGACTGACATTTCAGAAAAAGATCGAATACATTATAATTGAGTTTTTGTTTTTCCAAGCAAACGTTTTCAAATATTAAACTAAATTTTAGCACGAATAATAGTCTAATTCTTAGAACAGATATTCAAATCTTAGTTTGTTGATTTTATAAAAAATTATAAACCAACCGAGTATTATATTATACATCCTGGATTTTATCAAAACTATTTCATCCCGTTAACGATATAATTGACGATTATCGGTATTTTCTAGTTTTCTGGTTCTGGTAAGTTGGAAACAAATTTAAAAGAAAATGCGAGACATATTTTTTGAAGCTGAATTCTTCGTAAACACAAAACTAGTGATTTTGGCAGACAAGTTTTTTTATACATTTTTGAAACCTTTTGGTAAATGCGACAACAAATTGATGACAAAGTTAACGATTTCGTTTGTGTTTGGGAATATCCATCGGATAAACAAAATTTTTAAAAACTAACAAAAATAGTTGTTTGGTCTCAATTATATCAAACAAGTATAAGTAACATAGAAAAACAACTATAATTGCCAACCAGTAAGTTATTAAAATATAAATTGTGAGATTGCCTTTCTATTAATCAGACGAATACCTGCTGTTGGATAAGTGTTTAGACAAGCTCTTTGATCTGCCAACGTGTTGCTTAGTGAAACCGAAAAATTGGAGTTTCTAATCCATAACATATGTATTTATTCCCGCGGAATAATAGCAAATATATCAATCAAATACAATAGTGATTATTTCGAATTATTATGGAAACAGTTCTCGTTGAGGAAATTTCCTTTCTATTTTAGAATCATTTGCATTACGTTTAATTGTCTTTGTAGCGGAAATTCTGCCGAATGGCTCTTGTGTTGTTGTGCATAAAAGCTAACTTGAAGGCTTGAGAGGTTCAGCAGTTGGATCCTAGATTTGTTTCATCTGTGTATATCTAACTGGACATTAACGATAAAAGTGTTTTAAAAGTGTGGTGGTGTCCATACGGGTCATCTTTTTACTTCATACAAACTGTTTCTGTATTAAATTGTCAAATGTATTATATCCGCTTTGTCCTTTCCTCTGATTCATTCAAGTCAAAACTACGTAGAAGTGTATTGATTTATTAAGGTTGAGTACACCTTACAGATGGAGTTTTAATTATTAATTATGCTTGAAACAAATACTATGATATTTTTGAAGAGATAATTTCGTAACTTGATTAATTGATCTTTATTGATTTTTAGTTTGTTTGAATCTTCATAACCCCAAATAGGTTTATCATACGGTTTAACATTCTGTGCGGATTATTGCAAATTACATAACATAATCTGATAGCTAGTAGAAATGTGAATTTGTTGAGTTATCAATCACCCAGTATCATTTTCACCAGAGTATTTAGTATTTATTGTGCACTGTGAGAGCAACATGTTTGATGTTTGAACTCAAAACGCCAAAATTTATCCAACCGCATTCCAACTCTGCTGACTACCAACTTACAGAAATATACGCAATGCTGTAAATATACAATCACACGATTTATCCAGAGAAAGGCAAATCCTAATATTAAGCTGACACACTCGATTAAAAAACAAACTAGGCCAACTATTAATCCAAACGTTAATACTGTAAATATAACTAATATATTGCCCTTCATATTGGGCTTATTTTATTCAGTAACTTGTATTCGATTACTATCAGTTGAGCGCTCAAGACTATGTATTATATTTATCCACCGACTCCATAATCCAGAATCCCACTGCAATAATTGAATACGGCGGAGGACATACTTTGGCCATAATCCCGATATTTGCAGCATTGTGCTTGTTTCGAAATATTTTTCTGTTCCAATATTTACATCCGAAATTCCGATTCTCATCATTCTACGATACTGTACTCGACACATATAGTATGGTAGAAGGACAGCCTCTTTGTTGCATTTATATAAAGTTTCAAACAAACTATCAATTTCATACTTTTTAAAATCAAGTTCCTTATTTCCCATGTGATTTAACGCCCTGACAAAATTTGGTCCAGATGAATTATGTGCATTCAAATGACTATATATTTTCTCGATTTTTGGTAGACTTTTTCCGAAAAATTCTTTACTTAACCATCTGTCAACTTCATTTCTATCAACAAATTGAGATTGGTCAGCTACTGTTATGTATTTACGTTTTGCTTCTTTACAAATCAAGGAAATTGTAAGGTTACTTTTCTGAATTTGATACTTTGTTTCATATTTACGGCATCTCCTCATTCTACTAACGGACCTTTTGTAATCCATAAAATTGGGTATGGTAACCAATAATCTCGAATATATTTTAAAATTGTCATGAATCAGTTCACTAAATTGCCGATATGGAATAGAGTATCTGGGGGCTATCATATTATAAACATTAACGTTCTTATATGCATTACAGATTATAATTGAAACCATCAAAATTAATAAATTTAAAATCGATACCGGTTTTTTATCAATCATTTTTTTGGGAAACGGGTCACCTTGCTCAAGATGTACTTTGACGTATGATATCCAGTTTTGCCATTTGAATCCCAACATGTGCAGAAATATTAACATTGCTGCCATAGTGAAGGCAAGCATTATCCAAACGTAAACGTCGAAAATGCCTACAAGTTCATGAAACGGTAATGATGTCACAGGCCGCTTGCCGCAGCTGACGAAACGAAGTCCGTACCAAGTATTTGGTATTGAAGCATAGGCAAAAGTTAACTGTTGACTGGGCCAAACAAACCTTTTAATTCTTGGCAGGTCCTCACTATATGCTTCTTCAATTTTTTCATCCCTTAGCAATTGACCATTAACACATGTGGCAGAAAAAAAGTTCCAATAGGCACCTTCCGGTTTGAATATTGTGTAATTTTCAAACATGGAGAACCACAAATTAGTTTGTAGTGATTGTAACACTCGAGGGTCATACAACGCTAAAGTGCGGAACTGGCCACTGGAAAGTTTTTGGCAATCTCGAATTCCCATCTTTTCACGTTCCATGGTCATTGTATTTCCCCTAGGATGTAAAATGAAACTGATCATATTTTGTGGTGTTAAATTGATTCTGCTTTCCAACAAATACATCTTCTGATGGACCACATTATACAAATATACTACTTCATTTACAATTCTACTAGAAACTGCTCGATCCACAATATTTAAATTTGCCTGATAAATATTTGCAAGAATTTTCGCTTCTGTAGTTCCATCTGCCACAACAAGATTCTTTATCGTGTCTGACCATGATAGGGGAGCCTTTCGTTGAAACATGGACCCCAAGATCCCAAAATTAAACAACCAAACGGATGGATATCTCATATAGTACAGGGGTGATTTGTACGGATGACTCGTTACTGAATACGTTGGAGGAAATATTCCAATTTTTATTTCTTCATTCCACGGTTTTGTGCTGAGTGTAAAGAGAACCTTATTTATCAAGACACAATTTCCAGTGTATGAGTAATCTTTTACCGCTACGAAAAGCTTCGAAAGATGACAATTTAATTTAGAAGTTGTAGCATTTGACAATATTCTGTTAAGCATTCCGTGGCCATTAACGTGCCATTGGAAATGATGCTTCCACCTTCCCAATATACTGTAATAATAATGTGAGAACCATAATTTAGTCTTAACACTTATTAAAAAATGTGAAAAAATGTTCCTATTTTTTACCCATTATGCAAGCTTGGTTCCGAATATGATGTCTGTACAACTGCAACTGGGATAGGATGTCTAATAACAACAGGCACAGTTGTGATTTTTATGTTCAGCTGAAAATAATTGGTAATGTGTACAAAGCAGCCACTCTTGTTGCTAACTAGTTGGCGCAAAATTTCATCGTAGTCTATCTCGGAGTTGAGTAAGTCGGGTGAATTTAAAGAAAATTGTGATTGGAATTCAGCAGTGTATCTTTTTAAGTACGGGTGCTTGGATTGAACGGAGTAATAAAATGCAAAGTCCTCAAGATTTTGCTGATGGGGTTTGCTTCCAGATATATGTTTTACAAGCATTAACGAAAATAAGGTAAATTGGGTAAAAATCATTCTGGCAGAGCCCTTCATGGTTTATAATAAATAGACGAAGTGTTTTTGGTTCAATTTAAGGGCTTACTAATTCTTCAAAATATATAATGGTTTCTTCAACTTTTAGTGCAGAGTAGCAAATTTTGGTAACTATACTGAACCTTCTATATTACCAAGAGCTTTGACGTATATATTATAAATGCAATATTTCACCATAGTGCATCACAAGGAGTTGGAAATCCAATTTCCCCAAATATGTATCGATTTGTCTGCACTGCTTCCTGTTTTTATTTCTCCAGTGTTAACTTTGATATAGTCAGGATACTCCACGTGCCGCATTGATTTTATATTTACATGATCGATATTTTTTAATTAGGCCTGGAAAATTCCATCAGAATAGAAAATTAACCTAACTGCTGATTTGATTCGTTATCTTAAATTAGAAATCTCAAAAAAACTTAAATGAAGTTTCTTAACTTAAAGTTGAAGTGAAGCATTATATGGCTTCTATGTAGGCTAGAAATTTAAAAGAACAAAGCTTAACTTAACTCAGGGTATTGCAACAAAGGAAACTGAGTGAGATCTTTTATAAACTTTATCTTGCAATGAAAATTTGCACAAATACATACTGAATTTAATTTATAATGCAAGCCTATTTAGGGTGTACATTTAAAGAATAAAAACTGGAATGTATTAATTTAAATAAGTGTATATAAACGTATTTACATTGAGAAAAGTTGCAAAGAAAAGTTTGTATTACGTTTGAAGCTTACGTCTTGTTTCTGGATTTTATTTTACTTATGACTGTATACCGATGCAAATTACGGATGTATTGCAATTATCTCTGTATGTCCTTCTTTCTTTGGCACTGATATTATCAGCAATTGTACATATATTTTTTTGGCAATTGCGTGTGCAATTTTGGATCAGTCATTGAAATATGTTAGGTTTCATCAGACCAAAAATGCACTGATGTTTGAAAAATACAGCTTTCGAATATATAGGATATTTGGAAAGCTGGCTCGATCATTGCAGCCCATTATGTAGAGTTAAGTATGGCGAGTACTGGTATCTTTCTAAATCGTTTTTGGCGGAGTATTTTTGGACATTCATGTTGCAAACATTTGATGCAATACTGCTTGTTGATTTCTAACATCCTAAGTGGAGGTTTTTAAATATGAGATCAGATAGTTTAGTCGTAGAATATGAAAGTAGACGTTGCTTTGTTAATACATATACTGGCTTATCAATAAATTGATTGATTTGGCAGACAAAAAGTTTTATATATGTCACATTTCGATATTTCGTTGAACGATACAAAACAAATTCATACCAAAGTTAACGACTTTGTTTTCATCAATATGTTTTGACATTTACTTAACGCAATCTGATGGGAATAACTCAAAAACATATACCTTCCTGCCAACACTATAACATGCTATAAGGCAGACGAAAAATAGACAACTTTAGCCAACAGTAAAAACATTAGAAAACTTAAGTTCAACAGAAACAGATTGAATTAAGCGTCTCGTCCAATAAGTTTAGTGTCAATCAAACAATCTATCATTTAAATTCCATTTTTCCTGCGAGCGTATAAATTGGGCTAACTAGAAATTCCGGCACCCTTTTTTACACACTTGATCAGTCAAGATGCTTCTTAGCGAAACCGAAAAGTGTGCGTTTGAAATTCATAACATATTCTATCCTCGTCGCATAATACCAACCCTACCAGTGGACTGGAATCAGGAATACTCACAGTTATCACAGCATAAATTCGCGTTTACGCAAATTCCTTTCTATTTTAGTTTTGTTTGCATTGTTATTAATTCTCTATGTAGCGGATTTACGGCAGCATGACTCGGTTGGACAGCGTCAGGTTTTCTAGTGAACCATGTTATCTTATGGCTCGTATTTCTTATCAACGGCATCTTCCTTTTGGTGCTGGCATTACTCATCAAAACGGATACATTAAAACCATTTAACGAATCCCTTCAACTCTCGGCAAGCATTATGAATGGTAATGGATAACATTTTTATAGAAACTAAAAACTTTGTTATGTAATCTTAATCTTTGAATATGGTTTTGCGATGGTGGTAAAAATCAACAAAAAATCGAAGACACCGCGACAGAATTATTGGAATTTCTACCCGTCATATTTCTAGCCATTGGACCGTGGATTGCAATAGCCGGAACATTTGCAGATTTGGACTGTGTCTATTACATATTTGAAAATATTATTCTGACATCAAAATACAACAGATCAGCAACTGAAATTGTAGTTTCTGTAGGATTTCGAGTATTTTGGAACTGGTACCTTTGCATGGTAGGTTTACAGATATCGTCGCTGGGCTATTGTTGTACAATCGTTGTAGGTCACAGAATACAAAAGGCTACAACATTTCTAAGTTTTGAACATCATTCATGTTCATTCTGTCGTGTAAATTATATAAATTCGTTTGTTCTATTCCGCAAGACAGAAATTGTCCTGCATTGGTTTGTTTATATTTGTCTAACCACACTATTTTGGATAATGGTTGCATTCACGTCAATTATTGTCAAATGTTCAGTTGACGAATTGTCATTTCCTGCATATGGAACGTTTTGTTTGATAATTATGACATCAGTTATAGCCCATGTAATTTTGTTGCCTAATTGTTGTGAAGTTTTAGACAAGTCAGTGAGATATGTTGTATTACATCAGCTAAAAACACGGCTGCTATTTGCAAAATATAGGGCTCGAATATATAAGGTAAATACGATGCAAGCGCGAGCATTGCAGCCCTTTAAGATTAAGTATGGAGAATACTGGTATCTTTCCAAGCCTTTTTTGGCAGAGTACTTTTGGATATTCATTTTACGAACATTTGATGCGATACTAGTAGCAGAATTTTAACATACTCAATTTATGCTTTTAATGCTATTTGAATAAATTGGTGTATTCCTCATCTAAATTTATTGTCAGCAGTTACCAGAGTTATATTATCGTTATCTTTCTCCAAATTATCTTTATATCCTGTGCAGCCTGATTCATTCAGGTTCCTATTCCAATCAATGTTAAACTGAAATCGTTGAAACAGTAAAAATAAGGGTAATGTGAAAATATTGTACATTACAATCATCAGAATTATCTAAGTCACAAAAATATTACATCGTGGGTGAAGGTGCAGTAGTAGAAACATGCATGGGCTAATC
>JAHZMV010002249.1:0-27026 GCA_027743765.1 Coecobrya sp. COE2 | reverse complement strand
GAATTTAATTAATAGTGACGAGCCTATTTCCAGATGAATATTATGTCTTTATATTTTATTTTCATCACTTTTAGGACTACCGATATTGCCATTTCTTTGTTTCTTTGAATGATTTAGAAATAATATTATTATGTCTTCTGTGACTGTGACATATATACACAAAAAGAACTCCGTATACTTAGGAAGGCAAGTTAATTAATGTTCTTGTAAATGTGGAGTCTAATAAGTTACAGTGTACACACTATTAATACGTTGTGTAATAATAAATGCCTTCCTAGGTTATTTTATTCGGTTACTTGCGGTTTTCTGGTGTTAGAAAATTTTATGAGGAAATCAAAAGTTTCTCCAGTCAATATTAAAATGTAACTGTCTGTAAGAGCTGCACATCTACTTTTATAGCGAACTAACAACGTGTGTAGTGTGGTTTTGCTATTTGTTGCTTATTGTAATTTGTAATTAAGTTTTTTATCTCTTTGCAGAATGTTTATGTGCGATTTTACATATTACAAAGGTGTAAATAATTTCATGGCTCATGTTCAAGATTTAATCTTAATACGCAAGATTCTCAAGTGTCTTCTTGGCTTTAATATACAAAAGAAATTTTGTCATTCTCTTCATACAAACACTAATTAACAAAAATTTATTTAGAAAGATTAAAAGTGTTATTTGGTACTCTTTTACGTTTACGTAGTACAATGGATAAATTAGGAATCCAACGAGTTTAGTTAATGTCAATTTATAATAAAAATATAATTGCCACAGAATTATACGCAATTTTATCTAGTGTAAACAGGTTCCTCAAAGCTCAGTTAAAATTTTCATTTAATTTTCTTTTTAGCTAGTCCTTTTTACAGTTCTATATGAAATCAGTTTTTCTATAAAAATTGCGAAAGCAAAGCAAATATACTTATGTATAGGTATATTACTTTCACTGTGCACCAAATGAATGGATCACGATTCAATTATCGAGCATGACCTATGACAAAGCATATTTACTACCTACAACTATACAAATTTAATAATTATACAGTTTACGAAAAGAAAGAAAACAAATTGTCAAACTAGGCAAAACTAACATGTGTTATTTTTTGCTGTGCACAAGATAAAATTATAGTGACAGCAGTAAATATGTTTAAAGTACACAAGACAGTGTTTAATGATATTATCATTGTAAGAATAAAACAATAACTGTGGAGAAAAGATACAAAACTTAAGGCATAACAAATTTATTTAATGTAAACTATAAAATGCAAAAATAAAATATGTTGGCAATAAAAAAGTATTTAATAAAAATGAATCAAGACAATTAAAGTAACCACATCGACATCATAAATTGCTTTCCTTCGTTGATAAAAGTAAAGTGGTTCTGGATGATGCGATGTGTACAATATATGGGTATTTGCTTTATTATCACAGTTAGATTTTTACCACATTATTTATTTTACTGGTTTGGCAGGTTTGCGAATCTATCTTTTGTCTGCTGGATTCGTGAATTTATGGATTCTTTTTTATCCCAATTAAATTGGAAGCTAATTATCAATCAATCGTCACTCATGAAAAATAGCGTTAAAGACTTAAGGAACCAGGGCGAGTTCAAGATATAAAAATTGTTATAGGAATTCATCTACCTAACGTCAACCAACCAATTGACAGCTACCGATTGGAAAGAAAGTTACGAGTAATAGACAGGTTTATTAATTTTCATTTTAGAATTTTCTAACTTTTTTCAGAATAAAATTGTCTGGCTCTGGACAATTTGCTTAGCTATAGTTTGCTCATGAAATGTTGAAAAAGTGACATCACAAAAGCGGACCAACGAAAAAGTTAAACTCTCTCTATCTCTGAAATAGTAAAAGGGAGTACCATGAGAACCATCACTGATGATTACATACATACCTAATTACATTTTACCAGAAGTATGAGTGGCAACAAAAGCCGAAACATGTCTTAGAACTGTAGTTCAATTTGTTAATACTTTGATAATTCTATTTTATGTATATCCTTCAGAACTTTCATCCTGTATGCAACAAATTTAAAAGGACAGAACCGTACGAAACTGTGTCATTGAAGTTTGGAGAAATTCCCTTGTTCACTGTTTTCTCTCCGCTTTCTGTAACACTTCACATTTAAGGCATACAAGTGGATTGAAAAACGGACGTCGTAAATTTCGTAAGTTCCAGGCAAAAAAAATCTTGGCATGTGGCTGAAGATTTTTTTCTCTTATTGTTTCAGTAACAGCATCCGCTAGACCATCGAACAGCTTCATATATGATTATTATTCGTAGGAAAGTAGTTAGCAGTTAGCATGGTGGAATAAAAATGCATATACATATTATATAACACGATGTATATTATTATAGAATATTATATTCACGTGAGCCCAGTGTTCGCGTTGCGGTGGTCATATAGCAAAAACGTAAAAACCAAAAAGTTAAACATGGCTAAATTCATATAATCATATAGCAAGAAAATTGTAAATTCTAGGGCGGCATATGTTTCATACTAAACGAGACTTGTTTTTTTTTCGGAATAATAATAATAATATTCTATCCTACACCAACTGATCTTTCTTCAGCCAAAGACATTTGCTTTCAATTTCAAACATCGATTGCAACTAGTTCACCTTTCCAGGCAACCAAGCAAAACAACCAACACCAACATGAGCGCTATCAAAGATGACTTTTGCAGCAACTCCAGTTGTATCGTCTTTCTTCAGCCAGCGTAAAGGCCATAAATCCTTCCATGCGTTTCATGATCGAGTCCGCTTCATCGAGTTCATCTGTCCGTTTCTTTGCATATTTATATTCAGGTAATGTATGTATACAGACATATATATATAAATACATATCGGCATTTTAACAGAAGTTTCTAATGTTTTCCGTCGTAGCAGCTCCCCCTTTTTCTCTCTTTTACTACATGCATCTACCAACAGAAAATATTGGCATATTATTAGGATTAGGAGCAATCAGAAGCTCAATACGTTTTGGTTGAATGAGTGACATAATTTATGGAGTATCTTCGTTGATACTTACTTAGATTTGGGGCATGGAGCCCCTTTTCTCTTCATTGGAAACCTGAGGTTAAGAAACACCAATAAATGATGATGACGGATGATGCTTCTCGTGAAAATACTTTTATTAGTCAGTACTTATTTACTGTGAGGTAGTACACAAGTTTAAATAAAAGTATGCATGGATTAAAGATGTGATTAACTTACTTTGGGAAAACTGATTAAATAATTGGCTTCCCTTTCTTTCCATATTTGGATACTGTACATCATACATAAAAATCTAGATGAATATAACGATTCTTCATTTGGTTTTACATGTACGGTTAGTGTATGAAGAAAATGGAATACTTATAACTAAAATGATTTTGGGGAACTTGCAAAGCTGTTTGCGTGTATTTTTTCTTTATATATGTCAAGGAGGCAACGCCGTTTTGAACCGTCGTGTGGATAATATTGAAAAACATAGTAAAAGATAAAGCTAACTACGTAAACCGCAAGCTACTCCAACTGTAAGTAAGCTTAGTACTAGCAACTCACTTGACACGAACTTTGAGTGAAATAATAACGCTATAATATGAGGACGTAGCTATGTGATGGGTTAAAATAGCTGAAGATGCTCAATATTGTCATATATAATATGATGCTGCTACTGCTATAGGCAATTTCTTTCCAATATCGTGGTGTAAGAATATATTGCATTATTAAATATTCTTTCCGATAACCCCGAATTGGGGAGTTTACTGATTCGACCTGAAATCAAGTAAATAGGACTTAGCCGTAAGGGTTAACATTAAATTTGTGGACAGGAGAGTCGTAGAGACAGACAGACATCATGTCTACAATGCTACCTGACGCTGTATACTGTAAGCTACGGTATAAATGTTATTGTGAGAACTGTGGACGCGCCTCACTCAACCCCACTATATCTATTACTACAATGCAAACGTAAACATTTGCAAACCGTGACTGGTGACTACGCTAGAGTAAAGAGCCTCTTTGAAACAGTCATGTTCACTATTTCAATATCCGATATTCTAGTATGTAGTATTCCAAAGCATTCACGTGTAGCTTGTAGTTCTGCGATTTGAGCACGCAGTCACAAGTTGTGAAGGGAATGGGAATGAATAGCATCTTTTACATTTGTCGTTAGTAAGCCGATCTAAATTTAACAGGAAAATGTTCGGATAGACTGACTTTAGTAAATACTTAAAAGGATACACTCACACTCGCGCACACTCCCCCAAAAAAATTGGATAAATAACCTGGATTAAATATAAATGCATCGTGCTTGAAAAGATCTCTACATGTTGTAAGAGATTAGTATCTACACAGAAACTTACTCTTCACACAAACTGTCGTATGTTCTTGCCAACCAAAGTCGCATTATCGCAACTATACTAAATCCTCATCACATTCGTCGACGCAATCCTTGTAAGCTAAAAAGGCGTAATTGAAAAAAGTAGTGTGAAGTTATCGATAGGATATTCTACAATTTATGTAGCAAATGAATTTGCACCCTTATATTCTCTCCAACCCTGTTATACGTGGCATCTCTTCATAGTAGCGAATTTCGGTAATTTAGTCATCTGGGTGAAAATTATTATGGTCTATTAGTACTTTTACTTCAAATATTTATTCCAAGCCCCTTCCCTTTTAAATCCTTTAAACTTGGTAATGGAATTTCCCTTCCGGGGATTCAATATGAATTGAATTACGCTTTAATTTAAAGGTTTGTACAATACATTTTTCTGTACTCCATACTGTATTTCTCCGATTTTATAAATATGGAATAAATATGGACGTTCCATAACGGAACGATATACTTGGTTCTCTTTTCGATTTAACAAAACAACTAGGTATTTTAACTGTTTTGTGAGTTCTCAAGACTCTGAATCATAATGATATGTATCATTACCCCCAGAATATTGTTGCGCGTGGAACTGTTGATTACTTACAAGATGTGGTAACTGGCACTTTCCCAAATATGGCTTATCTTAAATTATTAGAAACATTAGAATTTAAAACAAAATTCGTACCCCATTATCAGTAAATCTCACTCACATAATATTTTGAGAAAAACAAGTGTGCCCATTCATTAATATTAAAATCTTTTTTTTTAAATTAAGCTCGGTAAACTTTTTACTTTTATTTTAAATAACCTTAAAAGGATATTTATCATTAGAAAACTTTACGGCAGTAAATACTATACTTTCCATCAAGAAAAAAATCACCCATTCCGTGCGTTATGAGGTTATTTTATTCTCGGAGATTACTTAAGATCGTTTGTTCAGATAATAACTGGACATTCGGTGCTAAAGGGTCATCTTTTCAGGCTGGGAGTCAGTAATGTCTGCCCTTACTGTGGGATGGAAGAAGAATCTAGTCTTCACTTCTTAGGTAAGTGTGATGGATTCATTGAATCAAGATGTGACGCGCTGGAGGGTCAATCCCTAAGCGCGCAACATATTCGACAAGCTACTCCATCCAGTCTTATGCATTATATAAGTACTGGACGGCTAAGATCGCAAGATCAGGCCAGGGCCGTACGGAGAGCCAATAGGCCATAAAATAAACTTTCCAATGTAAAACTGAATGGGAGAGACTGCAAAAATCGAAATCTTGATTAAGCAGCTGGAATGGGACCGCTTTATAGCTTTCATGTCGCATCTCCTACCCAAGTTACATACATACATACATACATATGTACATATTTTATTCTCCAGTAAGTAAGCTCTGCATGAACATTTAAAGTGGTATTTAAATGTTTAAATAAATGTTTGGGTTCCAGAAAACATTAAATATACATATAACACAAATTCCTCAAACCAAGCTCTTGCCAAATCACTTTCAACAGATCTGAATTAAATTAACAAAAGAAAAACTCTGAAATCGGATGAGGTAATTACATGGATTTATCGGATGGACCACTTTTATTAGGACGGAAGTTATTAGACACTTTTTATATTGATTGATCTAAATCAGAATGCAATTGCAGTGCCAATGCATTTACAAAGCGTGGTTAGGTAATCGGTTTAACGTTATAATTATAGACCATCTCTCCGAAAACTGAAAAAATGCACTGCATGTCTCGCCGCACAACACTTATTGCATACTCGACGATATTTGATATCTTCATTGGTATTTACAGAATGTATTTACATTTGGTTGGAATTACATCGTACACGTATATTTTATGGTTAAGTAGACAATTTTGCAAAGTGAATCGAACAACCACGCAAATACTCTTCGATGAAAAGCCAACAACCTATAATGTAAGCATAAACAAGACAAGAGAGAGAGAGAAAGAGTGAGCGGGACGTGAGTAAAAATGTTTTACTTTTTTCTTGTCATTTTGTCTGAACTGTTTTAAAAAGTAATATTGAATATCGGTTTTTTAAGAAATTACATTTCGCATGAGCTATTGAGTAGGAAACAGTTTAAATTGTGGAAATCAACTTTATTTAAATACATCGTTATCAAAAGGTATTGAATTTTCGAATACATAGAAACAATTTCTATTCGATCCTATTGTAAAAAAATTGCATGAATGATAATGAATGAATGATGAAACAATGATGAATTGTTGATCCATATTTTATATTAACGTAGCTCTTATTTGCGTGTATTGCTTATATTATTACTTAGATGAATAATCAGCATATTATTTACCGTAGATCGATGTTACAAAGTTCCTTGCTGACAGTGACCGACCCTGAGAAAGAGTGAAATGATACAGAAGACCACAGACACATTAGAGTTTATTACAGTTCATAATTATAATTTTAAGTGTCACGATGCTATGTTATGTTACCATATAAAAGTTTCGATTTTCAATCATGCACTCATACACTACTTCTGTCTGAGACTCTAGGTATTAAAAATTAAAGCTGTGGACGTTGTAGGTGGTATGATACCGGCTTATCGAATACTGTAGTCGGTTCTACTTTTGCATACCGATATTTATAGCTTTTCCAACTGAGGTCCAAAAATCATTATGTATCTCCATCAACAAGATTTCTTTGTCTTAATTAGCTAAATAAAACTACTTTAACTTGGATACTTCATTTTGAGAAATTTCTATTTACAGTAACTTTTGATTCACTTGGACATGTTCATTTTAAACCACCCACATGCTTTGCTAGATTTAATTAAATCTGACTCGCAGGTCACTGGGTTAATAGCTGCTTTGGCTATTGATTTTCAGCAAGATTGGTCAACCCGTGGGAACAGCGGCTGGGCGCCGTGGTACATGTAGATGATATGCCAATGGCCGTTGTGCATCATTGAGAGCCAAATGATGAGACGATGAAATATTTACAGCATAAATTTAATTCAATAAATAATGAGCATTTTTCAATACTCATTTTCAATTTTTGTATGCCCAACATTGCCAGCTTTGCACTTTGCAGTTCTCCAGTTGTTTATTTATTTTACAGATTCGAAACCTATCTTGGTGGATGGATCATGGTTCCATTCTCACCACGGAAAACATTTACGAATTTTACAAATTAATTTACTATTCTACTCAACGCGTGCAACGTTACTAGTAGTGCGTCCATACATATTTCAAGTGGACATTCTTCATAGTACCTTATAGTATACTAGCACTATGTAGTTTGTATCGCTTGTTGGCATTTGGTTTTGGTTCGCATTATATGCTGTAGGTTCTGTTCATGCAGTAAGTTGTAAACAAATTCTGTTCTCAGAATTTTAAATTATAAAATGAAATGATAATTGGGAAGATGAAATCTACAACTAAGCTTGAAATCATGTATGTCCTTTATTGTTGATAAAGAGTATAGATAGAATCATTAAGAGTAAATATGTCAAAATGCATCAGTTCTTCAGTCCCCAGAAACACATCCAGCATGCTAATACTTTTGTACATACCGTAAGAAAGTCTATTAGTGGCGGAACAAAATTTACGCGTTTACGCAGTTTATCCGTCTATGCATATCGGCCTGGGAAAAGGAAGAATGATACTATGACCGATTAGATCAAATTTTTTTATTTATTTTTTTTCTCCTGATCTTTTTTCACAAACTAATCATGTCACTATTTCTTTTGAGGAGTAGGCAGAGGGACCGAGAAACCTCGTCAATTAACTATATGTTCCTATCATGAACATAATAAGAATAACTTAATATTTTGTTATTTCCTTAACTTTTCTGGTAATTATTTAATTTTCTATGAATCCAATCAAACTACTTGACAAACAATCATTATTATAAACCATGCGTTCATCGTCATCGTCAACAGTAAACATGAGTGCGGAAAAGCAGAGAGACGAAACAAAATGAGCTGGTAGCACTTACTTATATGCACAGCTTTAATACGTGTCTAAAATATTCCGTACGTGCATATGTATATAAAAATGGCATGACATAAAATCAAGCATACAAATTGATATAGACAAGAAAAAGGAGCTCCAAAAACAAGCAGAGAGTTTTCACTAAACGAATGGAGTGAGCAAGTAGGCAAGGCATTTTTAAGTAAAGGAAAATGTAAACTGCTGCAGCTGCCCCTAAAACTGAAACTGGCCTGAAAACTTCTGAAGGAGTAAAAGGAAGAAGGGAGAAACAGTGAAACTTGGTATCGGTATCGGTACGGCACACAGACACAAAACACACAACAAACAGAAAAAAAACTACAACTACCACACAACAACTTCTCTCTACAACTACCACTTCCACCACGACACATACGTGCGTACGTAGTAAGTGCTCTCCGTACGCTGGCTCATACGTTACTCTAACTCACTCACTCTCTTTCTACGAGAGAATCATCATCATCGGTCACAAAGCGAAAGAGAGAAATATATATAAAAAAAAGAGTTAAGAAGAGCAGCAGCAGCACGGCAATCAGAGTGTTAAGTAAGCGAGCAGTAGGACCAGTTGTAGCCAAAAAACGCCAGGCATCAGGCAAGGAAAAGACAGGCGACGAGAGCAAAAGCCAAGAAAAGTTATAACTTCTTCTCTCTCGTCTGCTCGTCTTTCTGTCTAATGTGAGACGGCCGAGAAGCAGGAGCTGAAGCAGGGATTCTTCCTCCTCGTCAAGTAGTTGTACTTTTTTCTGTTGTTGTTGATAGCAAATAACACTAATAAGACATTAACTTCGTCTTCGTGCCAGTAGTAGTTTATACTAATAGTAGTAGTAGCGCCGATCGAGCCATGTCTCCATTTTTCAAGAGGAGCAGCACAAGCTTATACAATGTTTTCAAGATTAGTAAAAAAAAGTGAGTGAGCAAGTTTAAAGGGAAGAGGCTTAAGCGAGCAAGTTTGTACGTATGGATATATATACCATAATATTTCTCAGATTGCATTGCTTTCTTTTTTCTTTACTTCTTCCGTATTATGTGCAAAGTCGTAATGTACAACATGATCGTCTCTCAATGGACTAGAAAAACTGCCTTGGAAGACTGTTATATAGCGATGCATACTACATGCGTTAGAGAAGAAGTTATAAAATGCTCCTTGGATAATACTCTGTGTATTTGTATATAATAATAATAACACAATTTCTCGGATGAGTTCAGTTGTTGTGAAACGACGGGAAAAGTGCAAAAACTTTGCTGTAAAGCTTTCTTTAAGGAAATAGTGACACATACTGTCCAAATTATTTCTGAACATTTTACACAGAAATTCGGAATTATTAGAGGATAAGTTGGGAATTCGTTAGTGTGCTATGCACGTAATAATCCACCCAGTGTCAGGTTAATAAATTGTCAATAAAAATATGTGAATTTATAACATTTCAACCGAGTGACAGTTTCACTTCCTCTTTGTCTTACTTGTGTACATGCAAGCTTACAAAAGCTGTCTTGAACTAATAATAAGTTGTGTATATAAGCTAACGAGACGACATCAGCACATTTTGTTTTGTTTCCACTTGTTTCCCCGGTCAGACATGAAAGCATGCTACTTGAACGTGTCATAATTTCTTTTCTGGATTCTACCTCGTGTAAATTTATTATGAACAGGAAGACTCATTTCCTCGCAAACTGTATAGCATACCAAACCATGACACATAATTGGAGATTGAGCTAAATGAAATTTCGAATCGAACAAATACAATCAACACAAAAATGTCTTTCTCACGTTTGTTGTAAAAAAACCTGTGTCTTGGCGCATAAGCTGAAGAGACATATCATCAAAAGTGTATGCATTTTTGGCTCAAACGCTACTTAAATGATTAGCAGCAACAACTTTTCACTATTCCCATTTTTCCCGTTGTTATCGTCCATGGACTGTGTGTTCGACTTCACGAGCATCTGCAGAAGAGACTTGAGTCACAACAACTGGATGCACTTTCTTCCTCATCACTCGAAGAAACAACATCTTTACAAGTAATCATGTTGTTCTCATCCTTTTATTTACTACTACACGAACGAATCAGAAATTCGAGGCCTGATGAGCACAGGAATTATTATTCGTCCGAAGAAACACAAAAAGCCAACAAGAGACTTACTCCGATTTCCACCCGACAACCATTAGCAAACATATTTAATTGTCCATCAATAACAAAATTAAAAGAAAGAAGAGATATAAAAATACCGAACCTACGTGTAAACGACTTTGATTCTTGTTACAATCACTGTGAGAGCAGTAATTTCAATATTCACAACGAAATCGACTCCAGTCAAAACTCTTCCACGAATAACAGCAATACTAATCTTAATACGAGCGACTCATTGTTTTCAAAAAGTAGCAGTGCATCAAGCAGGATAAAAACCAGCAATATTGAACCCTTAGGAACTGGTTCCCTGACTTGTTCTGGGTATTTTCTCTGCTTCCTTAGTACAGTATTCAGTCGTAGTCATTGTCATCATAATCCTTTGCTAGAACCAAGTGCTACTGTAGACAAGCGTTATTGTGGCCCGATACAGCAGCGATGAAATACATAATCCTAGTCTTGTGGACATTTTCGTTATTTTTACTTATGTTCAGTTCATTCCCATTCCGGGTTGAATGTCGGCCCACAAGAGCAATGGGTCCCGGTCCTCCATACCTTCCAGGTACAGGCATCATCACATCATCTCAGCAATATTCATCTTCCTCTACAGCTTTAGGACTGAGGGCCACCAGTCGACTGGGGCTTTCCAGCTGCCCTGTTCTTGAGGGCCCGGGTTCACCCGTATCCAAAAGCAATCCATGGCCTGACCTTTACGTGACCGATATCACAGTAAAGGTATGGGATACTCCACTTGTCCTGGAAGGTATGGCAAGATCTCGGAGTGAGGTGAGATCCGATGGTACATATGGGGTTACATTTGACCTCATCCGAGTTGTCAAAGGGGAGGCTCCTCTCCTGCGACGACGAAAACAATTCCGACTTCAGTTCCTAGACAACCCCACATCCCCCTTACAAGCTGGAAATCTCAGTTCTACAACGGCTGAAACCGGAAAAAATACTGCTATCATTGCCAGTCGCACCAACGGT
This sequence comes from Coecobrya sp. COE2, assembly GCA_027743765.1. Lineage (NCBI taxonomy): Eukaryota > Metazoa > Arthropoda > Collembola > Entomobryomorpha > Entomobryidae > Coecobrya > Coecobrya sp. COE2. The sequence goes on along the minus strand of JAHZMV010002249.1, from coordinate 15,577 downwards.
GCCAGTGGAATCCCTGTTGGTAGCAGCAATACTAGGAGTAGCAGCAGCGATCATGTTAACCAGCATCACCACCCTAATTATAACAGAGCTCTAGGATTACGCAGTAGTAGTAATAATAACAATAACCAGCGAAATAGTCAACTGGGTAGCAGCAGCAGTGCAAGGGTTAGTAATAGTGGAACAATTAGTCTGAAATCAACCAATTTACATTCGAACTATGTGAATATTCACCATAGTCAACAGCAGCAGCAACATCCGCAGCAGATATTAACGCGTCGGGGATATCCAACGTCCGTGAGCAGCAGCAGCAGCAGTGGTAACAGCCGGATTCGGAACAATTCTCCATTGTCACAAACCGTCCAGTTCAATCAACAGTATATTAGAAACTATCATTTTAGTAGTGGTAATAACAATAATAACCATAATAATTTTACAATAGCAAGTGGGAGTAGGGGCAAAAGCTCGCGAATTACTCGAAGTCATCAATTACAGCAGCAACAACAGTACGGGGGTGGTCATCCCAGTAATTATGAGAATAGTAGGCATGCGCGGCACGGGCGTGTGGTAGTTGGCCAACATAATAACATTGTCGTGAGTAGTGCAAGTAGTGGCGGTGGTGGTGTGGCGATCACTGGGAAATGTCTACCCCCAAGGGCTACTGTGAAAACGGGTCGGAAGTACTTTGTGTTTGCAGCCAAAGTTGAAAATCATTTTGTCGCCGTATTCTCACCTGAGCTTGCCAACAAAAGAAATACCAAATCTGTCGAGTCCATTCTTTGCAAAGGATGTGGTAAGGAACAAAATCAATGCACAATTTTTTCCCTTCATCCTTCCTTTTTACTTTACGCAGCTATGGAACATGATGGTGGGCCAAAGAAAGGGATCTACATTTTTTCTATAACATCCCCTCTCTTCTCTTCTTTACCGACAAATTATTTTATCAGATATGAATCAGACCTGGTCATGACTTTGAATAGAAACCTAACACTATGATCTTTTTACATTTTTTTACATTTCTCTTACCACAATAGTCGTCTTAAGTCACATCCCTTCATTTACAGAAAATAGAGAAGAGCGTGGAAAAGTATTTCCATGTTTTCTCGTCTTCATGTCTGGTTTTTTCTTCAATTTTTATATTATTTGCTATTATGATTATTATAACCATGATATTGTGGCATCAAGTCACGGTCTAATCAGAGCATCCGGACTGAATGTACGTTATCATTCCATTACATACTTGCACCTTCAGCTTGAAATGTAACGCGCGGTCATATTTTCTGTCTTTATCATGAAATATCGCAGAGTCATCCAAATGATAATCAACAAGCCCGAGATGGCGAAGACAAGTAATAGTAAACCCCTCGTTTTTGGGTTTTGCCTTTGTTCACCCATTTCCTGTCCTTGTCGCATAAGAGCAATTAAACAATTAACCATTGTCCTTCATTGTAAACACCACATCCATTGTAACACAGAATGAGGGAGAGGCAGAAATAGAGAAAAAGTGCAATATCAAAATCCACCTTCGCTCTACTCAACTGATTATGCATTTTCTTTGCTTTTGCTTGCACCACCTGATACTTTATGAGCACACTGGGAAACTACCTTCAAACTTTACCAACTAACCATACAGACTTTCAGGGATTTTCCTGCTAATCAACTTAATTCGCTACTTAGCATGAGAACTATTGTCAGAGAACAACCACGCGTTTGTGGTTTTTATCCACACTGTCTCAAGTTGACTCCTCCTGTTCACATTCACATGATCGCATTATTTTAGCTGCTCTGTTAGCGACTACGCATAAAGTATAAACCTTTATTATTGCCCGTCATTTTCTGTACATAGCAACTCCTTCAGCAAAGAAAGGAAAGGGAACCAGATTACCTATGAGCATTTCAATAGGCTTTGACTTTTATTGCTTTCACCTCGCTCGTCATCATCGTCACCACATACTCTACTCTTTTAATTCTGTCTCCCTCAACTCTGCTGGCTTGGCTGACAAAGTAAGAGACAAGAGTAAAAGTCGACTTGCCTGTTTGTTCACAAGCAACACTAGATGAGAATGATGATTTGCATTGCCCCTAAATCAAAATCTGTACCGAAGATGTAAACAGTAAAAGGAAACTTGTCCTGGCTTGATTGGGATGTTATACCTGCTTTAGACGTCTAATAGGCATATATGAATGAGGGGGATAACATATACGTGCGTAAAAATATACGTGATGCCACGCTTCTTTTTAAAGGAAAATGAGCTGCTGCTGACTCACACACACGACAGCAGGAGAGATATAGAGAGAGGGAGACAAAACAAGATTAAACGATTTACACACTTATACCTGTGCACAAAATGGAAATCACGTTAGGGTTTCATTCACTCAAATACATATCAATAACATCATCATTCTATAAAACATGATACGTGTGATATTTATTTACATTCACTCGCCAGTTAGTGTTAGTAGTAGTTGTTATCGTATAACAACAACTGTTTAGGCGCAAAACGTAAATGAAGAGAAAAGAGCTTTTAGCTGAGTAGTTCATGTCCATCACGACGGTGGACGAGCATGGATGGACGACTTGCTAATAATAAGTCAAAGAACCGGTTGCAGATAAGATAAAAAGGTTTTGGCATTAGAACGCAAGTATCATATCATACATTGCTCTTCATATCGTGGAATCGCCGTCGTTGTAACATAATATAACGAGTCCATATCGTTTAACATCAACTTCAACATCATCACCGTGTGTGCGTGCGGACGATATGGACAATCAAAACATAATATACTACTTTTTTAGAAAGTCGCCTTATATATAAAACATCAAATCATTCTTAAAATTAATATTATTATTGCAACTTACGTATGTACTTGCTACGAAACTACTCGCCCTCTATAAAAATACATAACAGTTGCGATACTGTTGTTGCCGGAAAATATTCTTGCTCAAACACTCCATTCATTCGACAACTCTTTTCTTCATCGTCATTCTACTTGAAATGACAAAATTAGTTTGGTTTGCTTTGCTACCTTTCTTTTTCCGTTCATTGTCATCAACGATGTATAACTTTATAACTTTATGAAGTATGAGTGTATTAAGTAAGGAATAAGAAGAAGAAAATGGCAAAAATTGTGCATGCACGGATTATTATTATCCTCGTCCTATCCCTACCACTACTTTCATTACTACATACTTCTACTATCATATTATACGGTTATTAATATTATGGACTTGTAAAAGTAGTTGGATGGGAAAAGGCCAATAAACTTGGAAAGAACAAGAAACACACAAATCGCATATACACGCAGACAGAGAGGAGAGCAAGCAGGCAGTGAGCACATCGCATTGCATCGCTGCGTCGTTCCATGTCATAATAGTATATAGGAAACATTAACAAGCATAATTTGAGAATAACATCAGAGGAAAGGCACCATTCTCTCATCATGACGATATGATCATCATCAACATTGCACATTTCTTTTCTTTATAGCGCAGCGAGACTGCCCATACAAATTTACTGCTACTCGCCAACAAATTGGTCGGAAAAATATATGTACATCCTTCGCAGTAAAAGTGCATATTTTACACCCACAACACAATGCACCACGCCGTCGTCAGTGGCACAAACTATTTAGTGGTAAACTATATAGTATTCTCATCAAGATCATAATGAAAGCATAATGGATAATACATAAATGCATGGTGCATTACCATGAAATCATCGAATCATCCTTCTTATGAATTCAAGTGTATAAAGAAAGTTTTAGTGCACATTTTAACTCTCCTCGGCAACAAGAGATTGCTGGAAAGGAAATTAACTCGTGTTTCAGTGAGTAATAGAAAAAGCCAATTTCAAGTTAAGTTACCTTGCTTCAGTTATGTACATCATGAAATGATTCAATACAGATGAAGTGCTGTAACACTTTTTTTTGACACTTGATGGAAACATGAAGGGATATATGTTTGATACACTGTGAAATGTGCATAAAGATTATTATGTATTATGTAAAAAAGGAACCTACATGTAAGCTTATTTTGTTTCTAGGGATTATCCCAAGCTTCTTAGTAGTATAGTCTGCTGTTCAGTCTGCAGTAATGAAACTAAAAAAGAATCTTGCAGAGTCAATGAAAGTGAATAAAATGCATTTTGCTAGGAGTTTCATAATGAGTTCCTGATTGTTTCTACTTGATCTACCTCTGGACTGACCTGGATTAGTTCATGTAACGAAGTAGTTTTAGGTTACATACAACGCAATTTCAACATCAGTCGCAGTGAGAGGTCTCGTGCTCTGGCTGACGGCACGTCTGAAAATAATCAGACGGTGGTAGGTAGTAGGGTGTTGAAATAGCATCACTGAAAATATGAATCATCATCCGAATTATTACCTAGTCTTGTTTGATTTAATCATTGCCTTCTCTACATGATCTGTCTTTGATAGTGGTTAAATGCGTGGTCCGACTTTTATCTATACGCAGGATGCGAGTCCCTACCTATCCAACCCCCGGGGTTAGTTAATAGTTTAATTATTCATCGAAGTCTATCCGTAGTGCAGATAAAAGAAAGCAACAAAACGACAATTTTTGATACTATAAACAATCCACAGTGTGGATTCCACACCACTGTATTACTCACATAAAATGAATGTGTGCGTTTTGCATGTGTCCCTCAATTTCGACCAAACAACCCATGTTCCTTGGGTTATGGAGTTAAAATCACGAGGTCAGAAGTCTTCAGGCCTGTTGTTATGGTCGCTTATTTATTATGTTACGATTTATTCATTCATTGTTGAAATTTGCCCCCACCCCAAAACAGTGTCCAAATTGAAAGGACTTATGCATAGGTATTATAGGCGTTTATTTGTAAATTAATTGAAGGTGGCACCGTTCAGGTTCAGCCTTCATTATGCTACATATATGTAAAAGTATATTACATTCAACATTTTCTTTGGGATGATAGTAATATTTGATATTCATCAACCAGTGAAAGTAGTGCTTAAGCAAGGTATTATTAGCAAAAAATAATCAGCCACTGTAGTTAATAAGAAATTAGAACAATATGCTTTGCAGGAATGTCAGTAAAGTAGTCTTATATGTATTAAATATTTAGTATAAATGTTAAGATTGTTGATAGATTTATAGCTAAGTGAAAACTCAATAATATAATAAAAGTCCAACGTCTTGAATGAGAAAGTGGACTTCGTTCTTTAGGAAAGTCTGTAATTTGGAAAAAGTTGCGACAGGCATTGTGGTCTTGAGTTTGCACATGCAAGGTTGTTCTTTGGCCTATGCATGAAAAGACGGGAAACTTATTGACATGGCAACCTTGGCATATTGAGAAAATGTGGCCTTTGTTTGTGTGAATGTTTGTTTTGCTTGAAATTGAATTAAAGGCAAGCACGTAAGTTTGTTTGCATGCATGGCATTTTAAAATCGATGTACTTTAGGTTTGTACTAAAAAAATATTTTGACGTGATTACTATGTAGTCCATTTGCAGTTTTAATATCTCAATCCAAGCTTAATTGGATCCATCATGCAAGTGGTTCCAAAACTTCGATTATAAACCTTCGTATTTCTGGTGTTGTACACGCACGATTTGTATAAAATTTATTCATATTACATGTATACATATAGCTCGATTGTTTTGAAGTGTTTGGGTTGCTCTAATGTAATGCTTGAGTGAATGACTTAGCTAACTTCAGATTAGTCATTACAATTGTTGTTTTGGAACATTTGACATGAACACTATCTACAAAATGGAATTATCTACTAATGGAAGTCGTCTTCATGCTTGAAGCTAATGTAAAGCTAATGATTTATATATAATGCATAGATTATTGTAGATTGCATTGAATTGGAATTTTTATGGTGAATTTATTGGAAAATTAAGGAGTATGTAGGGGAGTTAAGAAAAATAGCAATCCAGACAAACAGGATTTAGGACTTGCAAATAGCGGTCACGTAGTATTTCAAAATATTGAAATATCATGATATTTGACTTTATCTGGAAGAGTAGACCCATTTTCACGTGTTCCATGCCAGATAATCATGAAATTATCCTCCCGAATTTCTTGAAAATTTTGTTACTAAAATTAACGACTTTCAGAAACGAATCGAATGTAATATCGTTACTATTATTATAAATTATTGAATTGTAACTATTTCTAACGGTTACCATTTACTGATTGTGTGAGTGATGGATAGATCTCATTCAAGCGATCGTACTCAGATTTTTAATTTTTTAAATCTCTAAAGGTGTGGCTGCTAGAACATTAACAGACAGACGGACGGGCCAGACTATTAAGCACAAGTTAACAATAAAACGCGTAGGTTGGTTGGAAAACTATGACATTATTTTCAGTTGTTAAGGCCACTTTCTGCAACATACATTGATTATCAAGCGACTAGACAATTGCCATTTTTTGATAGTAAGAAACTCATTGCATAGGTAGATGCAATGCTGATAGAATGAAAATACTGTGACAAATTTACAGTGACTGGTAGAGACCGGCAATGCTAGACACAAAAATAATTGTTAGCAAAATGTTTTTGCCAATGCTAAACAGAAACCGCATATATTGTCAATTTTAAGGTTGATGATAGCGTGCAATTTATATACATATACCCAAAATACTAGAATACATTGGCTCTACTTAGGGCAAATTATGTATATAATCCCATAAACTATATTATTAGTACAATTTGACTATGTGATACTCTGATATGCTTGAGAGTATTAACATCAACAACAATACAGTCGTCGTGATTACTTTTATGTACAGGTAAGCCTTAAAAAAGAGATAATACCGACAATTTGCTATATAGAGTTCGTATTTTTTTCAATACACCTTTCATGATGATAATGATGATGTTTAAAAGTTGAGCTGGATTGTTCGCCATACAACAGCATAATACACGCCCACACTCCCACAAAAAATTGAACCAAGACAGTCACTCTACTCTTGATTATTATACGAGCTCCATCCGTAATAGTGTGTATATATCGGATAATTTTTTATTCGTGTCGCTGACCATTTTTGTCATCTTGATTTCTGGTTTCTCCTCCTGCTGCTCTCTTCTTCTCTTCGAAAAACTTTATTTCTCTTTCTCTCTCTCTCGTATAACTTGTGAAACGTCATGATTTATATCTGAAAATAACAGCGACCATAACATCAACAATAACAGCAAAATGCATATCTTTATAGAGGTACAAAATATCTTCTGACAGTGTAACAATTGAAATTGCAAACTCATGTAAAATTTCATTACAGTACGTAAGTATCCTTATTCCTTATGCTGTGATGATAATGCCAAGGAGGAGAAAGACTTTGTTCGGAAATTGCACCCGTATCATTGTCACATATGTACAATTGGGCATCTAACCGGTATGTACAGTGGTTCAAAAAGGTATGCTGAGGCAGCAGTTGGTTTAAAAGAATTATTGTTATATTATGCGTCATAATACTATGTGTATCATTATCAAGTTCATTATTGCCAGACAATTGAATCGAAATACGTATTCTTTGTAGCAAGAAAGGAAAAAACAGCTTATAATCAGGGCTTGGACTTGGTTTTAATTTTATTGGAAGTTTGAGACTGACTGAACCGTGGCCTGATTTACAACAATATATTCTATGTGTGTAAATACATACATACATGCGAACATTATATACATACAATTCGTGTTTTGAAATCGATCAGTGTAATTTGTGGTCGTAAAAATAGGCTAATCAAAAAGTTGCATATTTTTATGGACTAGAAAGATACAATGATTCAAAATACACGTTAATAAATGATGTGAAAACTGATTCCGTATAATGAGCGTATGTGCCACCATGCCAAATTTGTGGCCGTAAAAGTAGACTGCAAAGAGTGTAAGTTACATTCTGCAACTTTGTCGGACTGTTCATATTCAGCAAATCACTGATAATCAGCAAAAAGCATATAAAAGTAACAGAGACAAACGCTATCTAGGCTGGGTCTCATTAGATATAGAACAAATACAACAAAACAGTCACATTTTCCAGTTGTTATGGCTGTCATATTATTTGTTTACTCATTTCAGTGTAATTTCGGAACAAGGAAATAAAGCTTTTAGTCTGTTTCTATACTCTTTGTATCCAATCAATTTTTGAAGAAAGGAAACCAGATATATGTAGTCTTGTCTGAAATGATTTTAGAAAATGTGGCATATTATCTTTATCAGACATATTATGATCAATCAATACTGTGATTAGCGGTACTTTTTGGTCCTCTTCCACTACAACTTGCAATTGATATTGGGAATGGAAAAATATTGGATGTTCACGAAATGAGAACGACAATTGGCATGTCCCTCATAATAAAACGTGTTCAAGGAGGAGTACGACAAGGAACGAATGATAGACATGTGGACGGAAGCAGCTATCATGTCATGTACATACATCGCAGTGCACGCGTAACCTTTTAGTACCAAAATTAAACCTTACCAGACAGGGTGACCGTACTCGTCATGCAATGTTCATTAAAGCTTTTAATGATTTTCCGCGTCGTATCCAGTAGTAATAAGGATTAATGGGTGTACTGGACAAAGTATACCGTTGTTTGAAAACAAAAACTTTCTCCAAGCCTCAGAAACACATTTGAAACCCCAGAATTAGCTAAATCATGTTCTGAGGGAGAATTACCGTAGCAACAGGCTTTGGTGAGTAATGATGTTAAAATCTCATGATTAGTAATCTAGTAAAGCTCGGAAGTTCGACTAATTCAAGTCATGAAAATTATTCATTATCTACAAATCTTTAAAAATATCTTTTAAACATAGCACAGCAACATAATCATAAAGTAATCATACGTAACGTATGTAACCACATGTACAACATAAAAATAATATATTCGATTAGGTGTGGGATTTCTATAACCTTACTGAGTCCACAATTGTTTAATGTAGTTTCTACACAAGCATCTATATAAATGATATTTCCGTGAAGCATTTCCCATCGCTTGTATCGCCATTTAAAAAATAATCCATCGACCATTGCAACTATACAGGTATCTCGTGCTTGTATACTCCATAGGAAACTTTTCCCTAAAAACAGGAATTCACGCAAAAGTGTAATTCGTGTATTCATGCATTTCTCCAATGTATTATGGTCTATAGTAAACACCCCTTTTTGAGTCAAGGTAAAACTGTAAAACGTGATGATTTTGTAAAGAAACGTATTTATTTGTGCAATTTACTAGTGTATCAGCAACCTTTGTCTGACTGTGAGAAGTTTCTTTTTCCAGATTATGTTCCATCCTGACATTATTATTCCGTACTTCATTCTCTTATATTCTCTTTTAAGTCCATTGGTACGTTAAATAGTTTAGAAATAACAGTTTATGTTCATTTGTGTCTTAAATAAATCATCTTAATATGTATATCATTTCATAGAAATAACAATAGAAGGCAAGAAGAATTTTCTTGGTTTCTTTTCCCGTGACATGGTACCCATCATGGTGTTTATCATACTATAATCTGAATTTGTGTTGTTCGTAGGTGGTATACATGCATACAGCTACTTAAAATAATATAGTTGCTGTATAGACGCAGATATCAACTCTATATAATAGCCTGCCAGCATATTAAATAAAAGAATCTTTTTTTTTATTCACACAGTAATAACAACAACTGTGGAGTTCCATTATGAAATGAATTATCTAAAGACGAAATAATTTCCTATACCTATGCATGCATACATATAACTACTCTCTTCTCACTTGTGATCACGTCAAAACTGGAAGGCAGACAAGGGAAAGGAGACAAATTTCGGATTAGAGGGGATTAGTCTATTTCCCTGTGTCATTTATATAATTGTTGTAACTAGATTGAGATATTCTTGAACATATGAACTGCGTGCTCATCCTATATGATGCATGCATATATAACGAAAGATAAGATAATTCTCACAATGAGCGAAAAGTTAGTAGTGTGAGGAAGAAGCTACTGCTTTCTGGGTAGGTTTACATAATAAAAATGGTAAAGGTTGATTCACTTTTGAAGCTTTAATAAACAACGGGGCTTGTCTTCCAAAAAAGGATATTACATGAGAATGTGCACATGATTGGAAAAATGTGTGATGGAACAGGAATTTATTTGGCATTGTGTGTGTTATTAGTCGAATTAGTTTGTAAAGGTGAATCCCATCTGGCCTATGCAAGAGAATCTTACTACAAGACAGACTAACATTTATTATGTATTGTACTTGGTTCCACTACTACTCACACAGCTACAGAATACGGAAAAATTACACCTCTTCAAGTAGGTATAAGGAATTCAAACCCCGCCGATCAAGTTAGGAAAAAGGTAACAAGATATTGGGCATTATTATTGTTGTTGTTAAAACCATAATATCAGTAAGCTGTTTAAAGACTCAACCTCATCATGAAAAGCTAACAAGGCAGAGCAAAGAATGAAGGAAAAGGGCATGAATGAGTGTAGTGAATGAAAAAATGGTGAAGGACCTCAACTATTCCCCTTAAAATTTATTGAATTTGCTGGAATAACACACATGGAGAGAGAGAGTGAATTAAAGTGTTTTTACCGCCGACTACATCCTCGTTTCATACATTCACGTATGCAATATTCTGCGGCATGTTGTGCTTTACGTAAAGGTTCACAAAGTAGCACGTATTACAAAGGTAATCATAATAATGCACATAATCATATCTTTTTCCACGTTTTTCTATCCGTATATCCTAGAACCAGCAATTATATACAAAGTAATGCGTGTAATATCAACAACATCATAACAATAAGGTAGGCTTCTCGACAACTGTTTTGTGTTTTGTTGTTGCGTAGCCTCTTCGGCTCCAAATACACTTTATTTAATATCACTCTCCCTCAATGACTCCATTCAGCGAGAGAAACTGACTACCTGTTTTTTGTATTTACTTTGCCTTGTCGTCTGCTTCTACTTCCAGGGAACTGATCAGAAAGAAAATAGAGGAGTGAGAAAGACAGACAAGAGGTAAAGGAAACGAACTAAAGCGGAAAAATGCTTTTATATCAAATGTATGCATGATTTCATATTGCTGACTTATTTGGTTTTTCGTGTTTTCAGGGAAATCTTCTCTTCACGCACTATTTGATATTGGTAGCTTCAGCAATCTCTCTCTCCCTCTCTCTCTCTGTGCTGTTAACGATGCAATATAGTCAGGCTGCTTGCATTATTTCTTCCCCTAGTAAAACGTAACTCACCATCCATCCGTAACTGTACAAAAAAGTATGTTGGCTTGATTCTAGCTACGGCTACATTAGACCATGACCAACTACTAACCAACTTTACTCCCAACTCAAACCGCCCCCGACAACAATAACACCGACAAACAAACAAAACTTCTGGTACTGCCGTGCGATATTACATCGTATGCAGCCTGTAATACTACAAATGTTCTAACACAATATAAGTATTTACCCACTACTGAATGTAATAATAATAGTCACCAGACTTTTTTTTAAATCTACGACTTTTGCCTTGTAATTTCTTTCGTGGTAAACGAGGCCTTGTCAAATCAATATTTCCCAAAAGTGTGCTTTGTCTGCATTTGATTATTATCGCGATTATTAAACTAGCATTTTGCTAGAAAACAGAAATAAGTAAGCCACATAGTCTTAAATGATCCTGCCATTACGAAAAATTATTTAAAGTGGTAACATGCTCTGAATGCAAGATAGAAATTATAAATGAGTCATTCATACGAAGAAAAAAGCACACGCACCTCTCTTGCGTACTACTCCTAAATAAATAATGTTTCAATAAAACCTACAAAAAATGACAACCGCAACTTACTTTACTTCCTGATTGTAGCTAGAAATGTTTACCAAAATATAATTACTCAGTTTGCATTACACCATTAACAACTAGTTTAAGTGGAAGTATAATAATTAAAGTGTGTAAAATCAAATGGCCTGGCTGTATTTTACGATCGTTACAAATTGAAATATCTCGAAGATTAAAGATATTTATACTTTAAAAAGGCCGATGAGTTGGAAGCGACAGCACTCAGTTTGACTAACAATGCCATTTTATGACGTACGAAAAAACTGTATAACAATAGAAGGAAATTAGTGTACACACATGTTCTCAACCTTGACTAATACGTCTTAAATGGCAAAAACGAAGGAAAGTAAAGCGTAAATGACCGATTTTCGATAAATCTAATAATTTCTTTTGTATCTGGTAGATAATTGTACACAACTCTATATAAAGAAAGCTTTGTTCAATGTACATATCAAGAAATGCCTGACAGGCTAGATAAGAATACTATGAGAAACTATACCACAAGCAGCAGCAGGCACACCTGGTCAACCAACACGAGTCAAATTGAATTTTGTCAAGCATGAAGCTGAAATAAAGACCATTGGGTTTGTAGGAAATGTGCTAGTCAAAATAATATGAAAAGGAATTTAAGGGTCAGATACGAGTTAGTGAACATCTTTCTTTTGGTTTTATTCTGTATAACGTGACACTTCGTAATGGTTCGTTTGCACCATTTTCTCGGTGTTGGTGGCAGTGCACGGTGGCACTGATCACAACAGAAAAGGTATTTTTTTCTTTTCCCAACAAATGTCCACCATATAATTTTTAATTTTTCGAGGTGAACATAAAGATGGTTTAATGCTCATGTGAAGGAGGAAATGATGATATTGAAGAGCGGCAAGTCTAGTATATCTTATATGTCCTAAAAATCCTGCCTGCATTGTTGTTAGTAGTAATTCTTTTGGATTTTTTGTATCAGCTATTCATCCAGCCCAACCAAGCAATAGGATCAGAGAGAAGCTCGGCTACTTAATGTCAGTTTACGAGATGATTGTTATTATTATTGTTGTTAGTATCCGACAGTATCATGGAGAAGACGATCGTTGTTGAAAGCGTAAATTCGTTTTTGTCCTCAAGTATTGAGTAGGCTCCCATGAGAATGGAAGAATGAAATGAGGTGTGTGGAAAAGGTAAAGAAATTAAGAGCTCAAAGGACAAGAGGTGGTGGTGGTGGTGATGAGACTTCCCTTATTCACTCTGTTTAAACTATGTAGAAGTTACGTAGCCACACAAGCTAGGACATGACATTATCTTCAATTACTCATGTGTTTCAGATTAGCCCTTTCAAAATGTTTTTGGTGCTTGCTATTCTCATCTTGGCAATAATGGGAAATTGTTTGCTTGTTCAAGTTTGAATTATATTTTTCAAGTAGAACCAAATGATTTTAGCCTTACGCTTGCAAAATATTATGGCATTTATCTATTATGTATCTACACCTATGTATGTGCCAATTCATGTGCAGATATAATCTAAAAATCCTATCATGGCAAATAAAAAGACAACGGTAAAACATATTTATGGTTCACCAAATAAGTGAAGACATTAATTCCATTAATTATTCCAATTAACAGCCGTAAGTAAACATCCCATTTCCCAACTGCAAAAGATGTGACAAAGTTGATTTTAAGCTGGCGTATTTTATATATACGAGATTAAAATACAGGATGGGAAAGGACGTTTTCTTCTTTCTCTTCTCATTGAGCTTACATTTAAACTGACTTCACACGCAGGAGTGGTCTTTCTGAATGAACCTGTAAAGTGAAGTGTTCATCTGTCATAATAAGTCGAATAGTTGATGTACCACCAAATTTAAGCTAGCTAGATATAGCGTACTGTGTAATTTGGTGTGTGTGAGCTCCCTTCTTGTTTGTTTGGAAAAGCCGACTCATTCTCTTTCCATTTTGTTACAAACATAAAAATCTATATAGCTGTATTATTAAGAGAAGTAGCTACTTCATGGTTTCGTTGTGTTCGTCCGTCCGCAAGAGTATTTTCAAATACGTTAACGAATTATTTATTCAAACCAATTAATGTGCATGTCCTGTCCAATTGTACTGCATGTTGGGTGAAAAGTATGAGATGGGACTAGTGTTGGGGCAACTTGCTAATTATAAATATTTTGGAGAAAATCTATTGATATGGACATTAAATCTCGGAGCTGTAATATGTATTCCTGTGCTGTTTCCTCAACATATTATTGGGTTATATGATACGATACGATTTGATAAATTGATGCGAGCATCAGAAATTTTATATTTATGGTGTATATTTATATACATGCCAATACGTAACAATCCTGCCCCTCGAGGTAGTTGGGCCCTGCCATCATTTTAAATGATCAGACTGTAGCTGGGGTAATGCATGGGAAATTCGCTCCAGAGACTTTTGTACTTCGTGCAGTAGACTTATTTGTATACAATATCCAACGTGCGTGAAGTTAACTTGAGCCGTGAGATCAATAGTTAAAAAACGATTTACATGCGTTTTACGACCCTTGTGATGATTGTTGGTGGTCTTTAAGCTAAAAAGCTGCCTGCTGCTTGTTGTATTTTGTTCATAGACATCCGACCAGGGTTGTAGTGAGAGTAAAAACCTTTTATTCACCAAGTTACCTGTTTCCTTTCCTTCATAATCATATCATCCATACTATCCTTATGTCTTTTCTTTGAAATATTCCGTTTAAACGAATATACATTCATATGCAATAATCCCTTTATAATAAGGTAAGCGAGTGACAGCAGCAGCTAGTGGAAGAAGAAGAATGCAACGATAATTATTGTATATACTTGTACACATAACATAACCACCACTAAATTATGGTATTTACTTTTGTTGTAATACCTTCTCATTTCAGGTATTAAACGTTTTAAAACTAAGTAATGCTTACTTACCAAATACAAACATTTTGAAAATTATAGTGTACGCACCATGCATAGGTTTTCCCATTAAATTCAAAAGTTTGACATGTTTGCTGCAAAAAAGGAATGGAAATGTCATGTTTGAAACTAATATACTTTCATATGATGCGCTATTCGCTCAAATCCTCTGGAAAGTAGATGATTTTAAATGTAAGCAATTATAAAAAAGCGAATTTTCAATTCTGTGCGTCCCTGTGAAATAGTTTCTGGAAGGTACATTTATAAAATCAGATGTACGCATTTATAGATCATATAACTTTCAATGATCTGTGTTGAATTTGAGGAATCTCTCAGCTAACAATTTAATTTTTAATACGGAAAAATATCGGAAATTTGTACTAGAAATATGATTTTGTATTGAATGAATATTGTAAAATTGCTTGTAAAAGGAATATTCAGAATAACTTCTTGGCTGCAAGTGATAAATATTTAAATTCCATGTTTCTAGCATCAATCTAATCTGTACACAGGTCGCAATTGATTGTCAGTATACGCTGGAAACGTAATTTATTTATTTTTAGAAAATTTATAAGTATATTAAATTGAAATGGCATTTATACTGTGTGTGTACACAAGCGAGTGCATCTGATTTTCTGGTAAACTGGACACCTTCGAAATGCAAAGTGGTACATATGTAGTTGATAGTACACAGATATATAGGGTACTACAATGCCAACGTGTAATAAAACTACAAAGAATGAGCTCATAAACCTAATATATGACATATTTTTTATCTCAATATTTTATGTCAAAAGTAATATCCAATATACATGTATATACAACTGTAAAATTCGGTAACCGTATTTTGTGGATAATATGAAG
>JAHZMV010002248.1:0-10345 GCA_027743765.1 Coecobrya sp. COE2 | reverse complement strand
ACTTAGAAACTTTTATATTTTAACTAGGAGGCTCTGGCCACCGTAAAAATAATACGCTCCATTTCATGTTAAGAGTCACTACCAGACATTTTGTTGCTGCTATCTGATAATACTCTCTGGCTAAACTAACCGATTATGCTTGGAACCACATATAATTAAATATATATTTAAATAATATTCTAAGCAATTTTGGTAGTAATATTTATGCATAATATTCACTAGCCCCTTAAAACATCATACGGACACCTGATGAATTAATTTTTTTGCCTTGCGGATTTTTTCCCCTAGTTTTAAGGGGCGACCGATTATTTTTTGTGGTACGGAATCCATTTACCCTTATTTTTATATAGATTTTTTAGTGTTTTGAAAGTTATTGCATTTAGGATTACGTCATAAAAGATTAGAGCTTACTTTAACTTTATATGAATTAACTTTACCATGGCGGTGACTCTGATGTCGGCTAAAAGTTTAGTTGCCCGTGTGTTGTAAGTGTACTTAGACGGAATGATAGAAAGGCAGAGTTTCATCCAAACTTATTTGCAGGTGTATGTGCATTCAGTCTGCCTGCTCCTCAATCTTTTATAATCAGACTTTTGAGAACATATACGACACACACATTAGGATGATGCATTGACTGCATTGAATGTCTAACCAGCATTCGTCATTTCATTCCGTGGTGACCATTCTAAAAAATGCTACATTCCAGTAAAATGCGAATGAATGAAAGAATGCACGGCCACACAAAGAATTGTCTTATCATGGGACATGAACCTAACATTCAGATACCTACATACCTTTTTAGTATGAACTTGAAAGGAACGGACGCTTTGCTACAAGCCATTTAAGTTTAAGTAACTGAATTATAGCTACCAATACTCCAGCAGACTCATGTGAACATGAATCCTAACTAGACTAGATGTTTATTTTTATTTCAGGGCTTTAGGAACTGTGTTTAGATTGAGTGCACTTTTTATGCACCTAGTCATATTTTTTAAGATTTGAGAAATTCTTTGCTGCCAAAATCCCTATTTACATATATTATGCATATTTGCATGCCTTTGATGAGTGCGCATAGCCAAGAAATAAAAAAACAGAAAAGCACCAATTATACTGCAACAAGAATTGACCAAGTATGTGCTACAACGAATATTATTGTTAGTCGGATAGTCGTTGGTCCTTTTCTACATGTACTAGTGAGTAATGACGCTAAACATTATTCTGGGTCGATAACACAAAAAAGTAACTCCCATGTAANGAAAAGCTCCAATTATGCTGCAACAAGAATTGACCAAGATACTATGTGCTACAACGAATATTATTGATAGTCGTTGGTCCTTTTCTACATGTACTAGTGACTAATGACGCTAAACATTATTCTGGGTCGATAATACAAAAAAGTAACTCCCGTGTAATCCAAGTGCGTGTCTTATTACAGAAGACATTTTCAACTTTTTAGTATTGGCTCATCAGTTACTAGTGCATGTTCTCAACATTTGTCCTTCTCCGTAGCTAGCAAATTAAGTACGAAAACTCTGTCTCCTTTTCATTACAATTATTGACCTATACTGGTCCGGACAACTGGCGCAGCGGATAACTGGCAAAGGCGGACAACTGGCACTCGGACAAGTGGCAAGCGGACAAGTNAAGGGGAAAGCTTTTTTTGGCCTTAAATAGAGAGTGGCCTTGTATAGAGGTTCATTTAAGCCACATTACTATGTGGAAGGGCGCAAATAAATCTGGCCAAAAGTAGAGGTTGGCCATATATAGAATGGCCTTATAGAGAAGTTGCACTGTATAATATGAGGTTAGGAACAGTTTTGTTCATCTTATTTAATTTCATCGGAGGAGTTGAAACATGGGTGGCAAGACTAAGATGGGTGGCAAGGCTTATAAAGTGGAAAAAATATTAGGCGAACGTGACTGCAAAGAATACTTAATCAAGTGGGCCAATTTCGACGATAAAGATAATACATGGGAGCCAGCAAAATCGATTTCGCACTTGAAAGAAGTTATTGATGAATGGGAGAAGGAAAAGAGTTCGAATGGACAGCAGNNTGTTTGTTAAGCATAAAAAGCTCTATAAAATACTGCAAAAAGCAACGACATTGCTCACATATTATGGTGGATATAAGCAGTGAAAGTTTGATATCCACTCATCCTATCCTATCTCTATAAAGTGGAAAAAATATTAGACGAACGTGACTCCATAGAATACCTAATCAAGTGGGCCAATTTTAACGATAAAGATAATACATGGGAGCCAGCAAAATCGATTTCGCACTTGAAAGAAGTTATTGATGAATGGGAGAAGGAAAAGAGTTCGAGTGGACAGCAGGCCAGGTCCGGGCAAGTTGCTGTCGAGTGTCCATCAACAACTGCAGGACCGAGCAGGAAGCCAATGAAACGTAAAAGTCTTGATCAAGAAGCTCCTTCTACCAAGAGGGTCATTAAATCAGAACCTATTGATCATCTGCCTAGCACCAGCTGCAGTTCTACAGTGGCTGAGGGAACAACGCCAACATATTGCATGGATAAAATTTTATGTTTTTCGTTGCTATTATTTATTACTACTAACATGGGTGGCAAAGCGTTTACAGTTGACAAGATATTAGGCGAGAAGTCTTGACCCGGCAGCTACTTCTTACAAGAGGGGCATTAAATCAGAACCTACTGATCAACTGCCTACCGCCAGCGGCAGTTCCACAATGGCTGAGGGAACAGCGCCAACATATTGCATGGAAAACGAGAGGTCGGTGGAACCAGTCGCTGCTGACGTTAGCGTATCAGATCAAGTAAGTTTGTAATTGTATTTTTCAAAAGTAATATTATAAGTAGTATAAAAAGTATTATAAAAGACGACAATATATAAATAAATGATGAACTATTTATTTTTTGCAGGATGAAGTAGCTTTGATCCTGCGCAGACGACTGGAAGAATGTGCTAACCTATTTTTGGAGGACTTGGGTGATCATCGCAACAACGTCGAGGATGCGGTCAAGCAGTCACTGCAGCAACAGTTTGAGACGCAATGTCAACAGTTGGAAGGCGAGTGGGGAAAGGAGAAAAGCGTCCTGTTGGAGAAGCTCAAGGAGGTCAAGTTGGAGCTAGTCAAAGAAAAGGATAAAGGGGTTAACAACGAAACAGTGTGCCAACAGTTGGAAGGCGAGTGGGGAAAGGAGAAAAGCGTCCTGTTGGAGAAGCTCAAGGAGGTCAAGTTGGAGCTAGTCAAAGAAAAGGATAAAGGGGTTACCAACGAAACAATGTGGAAAAACACGATGGAGAGGTTGAAAGCTGATAAGGAGGAAGGTGAAAAGCAACTGAAGATCATCAAAAATTTCTTTCAGGACCTATTGAAAGAAGCTGTTAAGCAGGTTTGACAAAGATTTTCCATTTTAATTGGGCTCAGCTATCCAGAATAATAAAAGTTGTGAAATGGATTATATATTTTAATTGTTATGATTTTTACAGGAAACTGTTGAAGACATGATTCCAAAAGTCGAGGAGAAGTTTTTCGAGCTTTGCAGGACGGCTCAGAAATACGAGGAAATTGTTGATCTAATAGTAAACCAAGTTGCTTCAACAAATTGAGTAAGTGGAAATTTATTTAAAGCTTACTAATTAATTGATTATGGTTGTGTGATTAAAATTTGCAAAGATTTTTAATTTTATTCATTTATGTTATTCCAGGAACCGGTACGGTGTAAGCTGACATTACAGTCATCGCAAAGATAAGGAGCCTTGTGACGTGTCGTGTTGCAGTAACCAGGACGCGGAAGGGTCAGTGAAATGTAGATAGTCAGAATGAAATGGTTTCGGTGAAACAACGATATGCGCAGTAGTTTGATTTTTTTGTAATCAGAAATTAGAGGTGGCCGCTGGGTAGCATATAATGTATATGTTTTAATGTTTGTATGCAGTATTGTCGTTGTTAGTAGTGTAAAATATTTTATTGTTTTAGAGATAAGGTACTAATATAGTGACTATGACGAAATACGATACGATATGTATTGTACGCTTTTTATGTAGATTATTGAGATTAAAATAGTAGAAAATTTATCAGAAAACAACAGAATATTGTAAAGCCTTTGGTTAAAATGATGGAACCATGAACATTTTACTTTCGTTTGAAATTTCTTTTGTTAAAATAAATGTGATTGCTGTAAAACACGAAAACTCCTTCCATGAAAATCCCATGAAACAATGAAACATGATTTTTCGCCATAGGTCATCTTGACGTTATATAATTTAAAATGCTAAAACATACATCATGCATTCATAAAGAGAACACAATCATAAAAATATATTACATTTTTTATTCATCTCCATTTCTACCAAAAATCTAAACAAAGTCCATCCAGCCGGCTGCACATTATGCATTTCTTGTTCATATTTATAAGTAGGCATAGGCTTGTCTTACCCTTTCGAGTCAGCTTTCCACATTCCTCTTTCTTTTCCCCACATTTGTGCAAGTACAGATCCAGGCATTCTTGTGTGATAAAAATGAACATTTGCAATCCTGCCATCTGTGTATGTATATTGATAACGCTATATTAATACAAATGTAAAAATGTAAAACCATAAATATTTGCCATCAAGTCGTCAATCTCCTTACAATCATTTTCTTCGTGTTTCATCTGGACCTGACGTGTGTTCATCTCGAACCCTGTGATAAGCACTTCTAGCTAAAATTGTTTACTTCCTAGCGATCCAAATTTTTGTCTGCAGTCAATTATAATCTGATGGCATTAATGACGAGCTACTCTTATTGGACATTTTTTATGAATGTGCCTATTACGCAATGTATCAAGCTACTATTGAAACCAATGAGAATTTTTTTCAGGTGAGTTCACCAGAATTAGGCCAATCCTACGGGTAATAATAATTCTGATAGATTCCTATGCAAAAGGCCGAGTTCCAGATTGGCTTACAGCTGCCGTGGTATCATGGTCTGATAGAAAATTCTGACTATGCCCCAACCCTACACAAAATCAAAGTGTGGACAATTAAATGCTGTATGACAATGATAACTCGCATTTACACAATGCATGTAGTTCTGAATTTCACTATCAGATAAATTGCCAAGGTAGCATCTAGTCATACAGTTAATGACTAGGAATAATATGCGGAATAGAGGACACCAACTTTAATCTTATAAATAAGTTTTGTAAAATAATAATGCCCGATATTTAAATGACATATATTGAAAATATACTATTGCTAAAACTGCCTACTGCCACTTATAAATCTAATGTATTATTTCTATGAATTTGATTTGTAAATATCTTTTGTAAATACTGTGTGCTATGTAATCTCAAATCTATGACTACAGAGGTAATCCACTTGATTTTTTAAATGAATTTATTACCAAAATATAGACAAATTATTATTAGTTATTAAAATGTAAAAATACAGTGTAGTAAATTAGCATACTAGCTGTAGTCACAATAATAATAGTGCATGTTGTTCGGTCGCTCAATCATATCAATAAAGTAAAATAGAGAAACTTGTAAAAAATCAACATTTTTGAAAATAGGAAATCATTAAATCCAAAACTAGAAAAGCATGACAAACTTAAATCATAAAACAATTAAATTAATTCTCATGAAATAATTTGCACATCCAACCAAATCAAATCATTAACTAAAGTCAACGCAATATGTTTCTTAATTAAACTACAAGTTTGTTTTTTGATTGCTCATATTGAAAACGAGTAAAAAATTTGCTATCTAAATTTCCATTGGTCATAGTTTCTTCCTTCTCCCAACGAATTATCAAGCACTCAAGTGTTGGTTAAACGTCCCACACATTTGTTTTAAATTCTTGATTGTCATTAGTACCCTCCCAAAAACTTGGCATTTTTACAAACTCAGACCTTTCCATTGCTTCTGCTTCATCCTCATCAAAGTATGGTAATTCGTCTTCATAAAAGTACCCGCTCTTAATCATCTCTAATTTTTTCAAGTTTGAAAAGTATATCAGAAAGTTAAGTGACAAATTACACTTGTAATAAAAATACAACCGAAGAGTTTTCAGTGTTGACGAAAAAGCAAGTCTGGGTGGTACGTCAATCGCCTCATTAGCATACATTCCACAATTCCCTTCCGCAAACTGTAAATTCAATTCACCAAGTTTTGGGAATCGGTGGGTTAGTTCAAGTAGCATCTGCAATTTCGGTCCTTCTCCCTTCAGAGTGATTTCCAGACTTTCCAGATTTGGTGCGTTGATCCGTTTGATATATGGCATCCATAATTCTGATACGTTTGGTGCAATTGTCAGCTGAATCAAACAATTCCAGTCAAGGATATTCTCCAACTTTTGGTCCCAGTAGCATAAGTGAACACGTTTAAACTGGTTGCTATACCGAGTGACTAATTCGGTTTGAATTTTGGCAAGGTTAGCGTTTCCCTCTGCATCAACAGTCAAGTCTTCCAGTAAGTGGTGATGGTCAAATAATGGGATGACTTCCTCCAATTCATCGATTGATTCAAACTCAACCAGATCAAATGTCAGACTTTTTAAATTTTTACATTTTCTCAAAATTTCAAAGCAGATGGCAGTGTGCAGAGAAGGATGAACTTGATAATGTTCTCTGAATCCGATAAGTTCCAGATGGGAAATATGCTTTCCAAGCGAATTGATTAATATTTTGAAGTCTTCTACTGCTTCTTCCAAGTCGTCGTCGTCCTCAATCGGCTCCAGCCGGAAATTAACCCTTCCGCCAACAAACGGATTTTTTGGGTAGTTCTCCCAGCTATAACGATCATGTCCACGTACAGCATCAGGAGCAGACGGGATTCTGAATAGGTATTTAATCCTGGGTTCTTCCGCCCCATCGACTATATCACGCCATTCCTTCGAAATTCTCCGACAATTTAATATGTCCAATTTTTCCAATTTTGAGAAAACCAAGGGCAAAATCTGGAAGAAATATAAAATATAAAAATTGATATACATTCTTATTATTAAATCTGTTTTTATTGAATGTTTACCGATTATACTCATACCTCAGAGAAAGTTGTTGTTTCTTTTGTCATCCTTTCCTTTTTAATGCTGCTTCTTATTTCCTTGAATTTATTTTCAAGGACTTTTTTCGCTCATTTTTGTGTCGTGCTGCTTGCTCTCTCACTAGTTGCAATCGGGATTGCAATAAATCCAACTTGTTCAGCTTTTCTCTTAAATATCCTTCTCTCGTATAAGCATATAATATTTCCCTGCCTAGTCCCCTCTTTTCACCTATGTAGGCGTTGCGAATTTCCAGTTTCTGCAAATGTTGAAGAATTTCCCAGATATTTGATTCATAAATTTTCATAGCTTGATTGGTGCCGTAAATGTTGGATGGAATGTACTTCAAAATTTCTATTAATTTGCTTGTAGTTTCACTTCCGGTTTTGCAGTTTGTAGCACTATTCTCTTCGGAAGTTATGTCATTCCCATTCAAGTTAGATACCATATTTTTCGGACATTCGGAAGTTTTATTTTCACTACTTTCATCATCTTCACTGATTTTTTCATTTTCATCAATTTGCTCATCTTCAATATTCTCGCCAAGAATATCAAACTCCTGCTCGTATGCTGCTGAAATCCCCTTCCTAAATGAAATGGATTGATCATAGTTTGATATTTGCGGGATTTTTAATTGGAATCCTAGAAATTGCTGTCGTATAACTAGGATTTTTAGCAAGGGAAAGCAAAGGAGAAAGTTGAAATCCAAATCTTTATTTAAGACTGTTATATCCAAAGTTGAAAGATTTGCTGACGCAATAAATTCCGGAGAGAGATTCAATATCTGCTCATAATAAGAACAAGAGTCACTTCCCTTTTGAAATTTTATGCTCAAATGGTCAAGCATTTTAAAATGGTGTGTAAGTTGAATAATTTTCTCTAATTTCACTTGAGATGCGTCAAATCGAAAACTGAGTTTATGTAAATTTGGGGCACTGGTTTCTAATAAACTTTCTATGAGTCTTTCTTCGAAAATGAACACAACGAGATTTTTCAAGTTTTTCCATTGCAGATGTTTGTATAAATCCACGTTCCAGTGATGGACCTCAACGTGATTCAACTGCGGGCTGAATTTTTCAATTAGTTTGTTCTGAATCACAACAGCCTTTGGATCGCGTATGTCGAAAATTAATCTTTCCAAGCAGTTATGTTCTGCCAGTGGAAGACTTTTGTTAGTATTTTCCATTATTTCCGACGTTGGAACGAAAAAATCTGTGTAGTTATCCCATTTGTTCAACCGGAAACTTGTGAGACTTGGGCAGTTTGCTAAACTGTAGCGAGAAAACGAATAAATTATAGACGGATCTCGGCAAATATTTGGACCACCAGATAACGTCAAGTGTTTTATTTCATTTCGAAACTTGATAATGAACTCGTGCATTGCTCGGGAATTCTCGGGATTTATTACATGATGAGGGGAATTCACTTTCACTGTAAAAAATCTTCCAATGAATGGGTTCCAGGTTTCTTGTGGATTTATTATGTTCACTTCAAATTTGTTGTCTAAAACTGGTCGAGTAAGCCTTACAATCTTTGCCTTATCCACTCCCTTCAGAAAATATTGAGAGTTGTTGCTCTCTTCAACATTGTAGTAATTTTCCAGTGAACTGTCAACTGAGACACATCATTTTCTACAAACTTTACGACAGTATAGAATTTCCTTAGCTGTTAGAAAACTGGAAATTAAAGGAAATGCCTGTTCCGAAAAAAATCAGAAATTAATGAATATATTTTTTACCTTCAGAAAGTGACAATTTTCAAGGACGAAAATAATTATTGTTGTTATGGTACAAACCTTTGCAAATAAAAACTGCGTTTTATCACATGCGACCATCCTCTGGAACAGAGCGCACGTTCTGTAACAACTTTCAAGGTCAAGCGAGTCAGATAAGTGCTCCAAGATCATTGTCCAAATCTTGAAATATGATTGTAAAATGAAAATTATATAGCTCACAATGTACAACAAACAAACCAAAAATATATGCACGTTTTTATACATACAAGTATTATACAATACGTTTAGTATTCATATTGTTAAAGTAAATTATATAACACAGAAGAATAGGTTTTACCTCTTCCGGGAATATAGCAAGCGGGTCTTTTCCCGACTGACGTTCATTTTCCGCTTTCAATTTCATCAGGTTTAACTTTTGACGCAATACCAGTTGTCGATTGTATTTAGTTTTAACTGCGGTACTTCTGAACCCCTCCAGATGAGCCAAAAGCTTGGAATGTTGAGTTTCCTCAACATTATATTGAAATTCATTTAATTTTTCGCAATCGAAATCGGTTTTAGAAATGCCAGATTTGTTTCTGTAGCACGTGGGTTTCTCTGAATTCTCCATTGCACCGTTGTTACTTAAATCAAACTGTTTATTTTTGAAATCTATATTTTATCTGTAACAAAAATTATAGAATATTTATTTTACTGAAACAATTAAAATTTAGCTCTAAGAAAAATGAAGCCGGTTGTTTTGTTTTCATTTCTCATCTGATACACGTACACGTTGCTGAGAGGGAATGAGAAATATTGTGCGAGTGAATGCAATACAATAAATGAATGTGCATTTAGCAACATGTTTCAGCAGTCTGTCCTGTCCCTTAAATCGTGTTAGTATCTAGCATGGATAAAACTGGATAGGTATTTGGTTGTTTACTGCAATGGGCTGAAGAAAGTTGGATTTCTTATGCATAAAGTTGTTCTTTCTTCTTGAAAGTTAGATAATTGAACTGGCACGCCATTCTTTTCCAGTCACCCTAATGTGATTACCTATCAAGTGCAGGTTTGGAAATGATGAACAAATGAACTATGGAAATCTTGGACATTATGCCGATATAAAATACATTTTCCTTTAAATTTTCAAGAAATTATTTTTGTGTATGTAGAGTAACACGAATTCTATGCCATTATTACCATCTCACAGATTTTCATTGAAGTTTTAATTAAAAATAGGCTACATATTTGCAATAAAAAAGTTAATAAAATGACAAAATAAAATAATTACTGTTGGATATAAAAAATAAAGTATGTAATTGTTTTCGGTACGCAAATTTTTTTAAACAAAATTTTATTCCTTGCGTATTTTTTACACGACATAAACAAGTTGAACTTTTTGTGTCAACCAAAATATACTCATATATAGATTTTTTGAAATCTGCTCATATTCATACGGCACGGAGAGGAAAAATCAGGGAGTTATCATTTGTTGCGTCGGTTGTCTTTCTGCAATTATCATCATACTAGCTGACACGAGCTTCCATATACTGCCCCAGGAAGCTAAAGATCCATACATTGTTACACAGAGCAGGTAATTGCCGCTCATAATGTAACCTTATGAGAAG
>JAHZMV010002247.1:0-14022 GCA_027743765.1 Coecobrya sp. COE2 | reverse complement strand
CATAATACATATATTCCTCGTTCACAATAATAATAACAGCAGCTAAATACATTATCTATTATCTCACTATTTAGCAGCCAGTTTACCTCTGCTGATAATAGTACATTTCCTCGTTTACCACTGACAGCAACACAAGCACTTGTGTGACTTTCAGAGGAGAAGGATATAAAAGAGATAGAAATACATTTTTTTTTAAATATTTAACACACCAGCATAAAATAATATAGTAAAAAAATGTGTATACGCACAAACGGCGTTTTCACGCATTAGAAAAAAATGCAAAAACACACCAGGTAAATAGATAATCACATAATAATCTTTAAGCAATATAATATTGTTCTATGCTGGTGCAATTTTCTCTTGAGAAATTATTATTGAGCATGTT
This sequence comes from Coecobrya sp. COE2, assembly GCA_027743765.1. Lineage (NCBI taxonomy): Eukaryota > Metazoa > Arthropoda > Collembola > Entomobryomorpha > Entomobryidae > Coecobrya > Coecobrya sp. COE2. The sequence goes on along the minus strand of JAHZMV010002247.1, from coordinate 13,637 downwards.
ATGTAGTCTTGCAGTAAGTGCCGCCGACTGCACAACAAATACACTTGAATGTACGTATTCGAACGATAACACACCGGTCGGTCACTACTACTACTTCACAAAACTGCAATATATTTACTAACAAGGCAAGGGAAAATGCGTCGAGTGACCGAAGAGAAAAAGAGTAAAGTTGAAGTAAAGGCCATTAGCAACAATCCATTAGTATTTAGCATGTCATTTGCCATTAAAAGCAAGTTCCTGCCAAAGACTCGTTGCTTTTACCAAACTTAATTTTTTTCACAACAACTGCTCATCTATTACTGTATGTTGGAGAGGCTGTCATTTGCCATTTAGCTTCTACTACTCTCACTCAGTCAGTCAGTCTGTTTGGCTCATCATGAGAGAGAATTCCTCTTTTTTCAGTGATGACCATGATTATTATGATTATTGCTGCTACTACTTCTACCACCAGTAATACAACTGGGAAGAAAACAATTACAAATAGCATTGTACGGACATGCTGGCGCTTGCTGTGCTCTACAGGATAGAAAATATAGTAATAATAATGACTGAACATGAAAATACTATACCATACCACTATGCAAAAAAATTGAGGAGGAGAAGTAGTTTTGAAATAAATAAATATTGCAATAAGCAGCAACGGAATAACCTGACAAAATATATAATTTTTTTACCAAGATCTCCTCACATTCTCCAATAAACAGTTGTACATCAGACCATGAGAGAGAGAAAAGGGTAATGAGGGTTTGCGAGTTTTTTATTTCATTTTATTTCATCTTGAGCAAATCGAATAAACCGGACTAGCTGTTAAGACTATCATTTATATATAAAGAGCAGACAGCAATTAAAACACTCATTCTCTATCATCATTGGAATTAGCAGTGAGGAGAAAAGTGATTTAAGATGCACAAGAATGTAACTAATCTGCATATTAAGGATGCTAATGTAATGTAATGCCATCATAACATGAAAATGTGTATAACCTTAAATGCGAATTACCTCGTTGAAAGACGCAGTGAGGAGAAGTCTAGCAAAATTGAAAAAATAAAATGCTGCATTGCAATGTTACACGTAACAGAATAAAATGGTATAATAATAATATAATCTGAGCTTGTCCTCTAAAATGGCCCATGGACTTGAATAATATAATAATCATTTTACGATGATGATTATACCCACAGTGTGTTTTGCATTTTCACTTCAGCTTTCGTACTGTACTGAATTCCTTGTCTTCTCCTTCTCTTCTTTCACCCGCCATATTATTAAGTCGGAGAACCAGAATTTTCTATAAAGGGTCAATTTACAGACATTTAAGTCATTCTTGGCAGTTATAAGCACAACAGTAACAGCAGGTAGCTAACTGAAGAAGAAAGAAGCAACATTTTTTGGGAAGGAATTCTTGAAATTGCTGACAAGACAAGACAAGAGAGTCCTGTCATGAGAAAGAAGGCCTGCATCATTTTTAGTAATAAAATCCATCCAAGCGATTCCTTCCAGCGTTTTATAGGGCTCGAGCGACTGAAGCGAGTCGTCGACTACAAAACAATGTCAATCATTATGTATTTAAATATTACGGTAACTTTAGCTCTGGCACAACCGACTTGCAAGCATTTTTCACAAATACTTGCGATCTGAAGCCGTTACGATGCAATAGTCGTAAAGATGACCGAATGCAAAAGACGGAGGGAAAGAACGGTAAATGTAGAAAAAACTATCTGGGTTTTTATGATGATGACGATGATACACTTACTTTGAGAAAGCAAACAGCTTATTAAAATCTAAAAGTGATGCACTTGTTGCTGCTGCTGCTGCGCAATTTACTATGATGACGAGAATGATGAGTAGTAAAGCGTTTGTACTGCTTTTGTACAACAATTGAATGGAATGCTCTACGGCTGACTATGGCGTAGGGGGAGGAGACGGAGGAGGAAGGGAGAAATAAAGATGTAGATAATTTATTACGCATAAATGAATGAAACGCTCTTTAGCAGAGAAATCTATGTACGTGTAATTGTATCGTAATAGGCAATTCAAATCCTAGCATTCATCATCACACAAACAACACCACACCACTGCACTACTAGTACACACGGCTGTTTTGCTGCCTTTTTAAATGTACAAAACGCTCAAGGGAGTTTTGAGAAAAGATTACAGTAAATAAAGCGTTTTGCAATTTTATCAGTTTCTTGTATCAAGTAGCATTTAACTGCATTAAAAATGCACATTATGTACACACGGCTTAAGCAGCACACAATATGTACCTATTATTGTGGAATTTTAGGATGAAAATGTGCTGCTGCAGTTTGTCCGATTTAGGGCACATATTTGTCATCGTGATCAGAGGCAGTGTAAAGACGCCTCGTCACTTGAGGATGTACACTTTTCTACACACACTTTTCTTAATAATAATATTCATGCATGCGTGATAAGCTATATTAAAGGTAGATTTTATTAATATTATCAACCTAATATCTTATCATTTTATAAGGTGCCTGGGTATGTAAATGTGTACCTTTGCAAGAAGAATGAGATGAGCTTCATCCAACCTGCTGTCAATTAGCGCACAGCAGCCAAGCAAATCTGACAAGTTAATAACAAAACATATAATCTCTTTTCCTCCTTTGACTTGACTACACAATCAGTTGTGTAGGAGAGTCCCTTTTTATTCTTGTCGATAATAAAATGGTAGAATTATCTCTTTTTGTTTCTTTCAAGATGCCATCCTGGCATTATTATACAATGATTATTAATTCATGAAGATGGCGACTGCTCGACCGAATAAAAAAATAACTCAGCTTACAAAAGAAAATTGCTGTATTGTGTAAGGCTTACTTGGAGATACATGAGAGATACGTAATTTGAATAGAAAAGTCTACTTAGGAATTTCTCCTTTTCAAATTTTGAACAAGAAAGATCGAGATCAGCATTGAAATAACTTTAGTCAATTGATTGAGCATTATATCCTATAAGTAGAGAGAAATGAACAAGCCCCTCTACTCCAGTTTCTTTTTATTTATGATAACGGGAGTCCATAAAGGATATACTGAATATTTTTGGCTATTGGGTCTAGGTATTTAAAAAAAAATGGGAAGATACACATATAATTTGTATAGCTTTTCGTCAAGAGAAGTAGCAGTTCAAGATTCATTACAAGAATTTATTACCCTTCACATACAAACATAGATAGATATACATTATATACATCCTCGTGGAAAAAGAAGAAAAGACATTTTTCATTGAGTTCAGGTCAAGTCCCAAGAAATTGTTATCGGATTGTCATCTTTTAATTACTTAAATTATTGCACCCAATAAACCACTCACTCAGCTTTTTAATCTCTTTTTAATCTATCAGCCGTCCATTCATTGGATCTTCTTGGAGGAGCAGCAGATGCTATGCAATAAGTCAAATATATGTATTTTTTCTATAAAGTGACCAGCCTAGCTAAAAGAGAGTGACCTCTTATCTTATAAACTTAATCTTAATTGCATTGAGTAGTAGAAAATAATGAAATGTTGAAGATGGCTCTTGAATCAATACACCAACTGATATTCTGCAGAGATGGTCGTGGAATATAACAAGGTTGTATACATTTATGAGATACTGTGCAACATGCAGTTGATTTTGATAACCGTTAATCCATGTAGAAAAAACAGGCTAGACCAAGAGAGGGACAGCAAGAGAGATACTGATCGATGAACCATTCTCGTCGTAGCAGATCTTTGTCAACGAGGACGAGACTAACTACTTGGCAGCTTTTTTTCTTTATAGTCATAAAAATGCAGTGGTAGTGATCAATTACTTAATTGATTTTTTAAAGAAATCCAATCACCCAATAGGCGGAGCAACACACATATATATATTTTTTCATCTTGCCTCTGTCCTGAACTTGATGCCCAAAAAGAGACGAAAAGTCCCGTTTTCACCAACCACAAGTTGTGTGGACTAATAATATTACAAATTGAAATGGGAATTTACAGCCAATTCTGTTCAATAAAACGAGGCTCGTTAAAATAGTTCAATCAATCGACAACTTGATATGTAGGCACATATATTCATATACCTATATGGTCACCACGAAAGGTATGCACTTAATATATACATATATTACCATATTATGTGTGTGTGAGAGAGCATATGAATAAATTCTACATAATTATAATAATAAATACATATTTGATGAAGCTGTCAGTCGACAATTTGTTGGCAAAGATAATAATAAAATGGATGTATGTAGGTACATGCAAAAATCAAATCGTGTTGAGAGGTGATATTTAAAACCCTGTTTTCTCTGTTTGAAGAATGAAAAAAATTGGTTTTTTGTATGCAATAATGAGATGTCCTATAATTCAAGTTATTGCTTGGTGTTGTTCATATAGGCAATCAGGATGACCTTGCGTTTTCAATTTCCCATCAGCAGTTTCACTAATTGACAACGGCTACGGTTCAGCAGACTAGATGATGATGAGGAGTGGACAGTTCTGTATTTAAAAAATCTGCAGAGGTTGAATTTCTTGACAAGATGAGAAATCTCTAAACCCACTCACTCGAAAGAAGAATTTATCGGCAATGTTTAAGTTAGAACCTTTCGCTTAAGCATACATCTTTTGCTTTAGAGGAAACCCATAATTTGGTTTTCTTCAAAAAAGTATTTTCAGATGAGGATAAATAAATAACGATATAACACGACGTTAATTGCAAGCTGAATACACATAAATAAATGAAAATTGCAAACATTTTCAAACAGCTTGACGTATTGTTTCCAGTCTTTTAGTATTTTTGTAGCAACTAATGGTAAATTTACCCACGCATGTACTAAAATCAAACAATCCCAATATTTCCTATATAGCTCTAGTCTAGTCTTGCGAAATAATGAGGAAAGAAATGATCATGAATTTGACTACAAATGAGTCATGTGAGTGAGTCGAAATACGTGAAAGGTATTTCTTCGTCCTGCCTCAACTCTCTGTTTTTTTGCATTTTCCTTAGTCAAATATATGCTGCTATTATAATGTTTGGGTGCTTTAAAAATGAACAAGCAGATTAGTATTTACTCTACCAATACAACTAAAACCTTACAACCGCAACTGACCATAGTAAAAATTCCCGTGTTTAAACACAACAACGTGTGGTACGTGGTCTTTCTGTTGCTGAAATCACATCATCGCCAAAGAACAAGAAAATATTTTTGCAAAAGAATAAGGCGATCTGGCTGCAACTTTGACCTCAACAGTAGTAATATTTAATCATAACCATTCTCATGATCCTCATCATCCAACTTAGAGGATTTTGCACTGACATGCTCATTCAAAACAACTTGCCGATAAAAAATGCCTGAATGGCAAATGAACTTAAAAGGCAAGCAAATATTCACGAGTACATAGCTAATAGTAAGCAAAAAAACCCTAATCAGTAGTAAGTCAGGTACATTTTTATAAATGATAATCATGAAAATGAAACGAAATGTTTAGATATGCTTGCAAAAATATCTTTACTACCGGGATAAATACACTTGTATAGTATGTATGTAGTACTACCGGATAAAAAGGAAGAAAAGAAGATGAAATGAGTAAGTCAGGCTACTGGCCTTTGGTGACTTTGTTCTTGTGAATCAAGAAGATGAAAATTCATGCAACAAGTGGTTCTTTGATGCAAGCCGAGCTTGTAGTTCACTCTGCTCTACTGCTAACTAACTGACCCAACAACAGAGCTGAAAGGGGAAAGACAGAAAAGAAGTTTCAGTTGCCTGCAAGTTATGACTAACTGAATGTGGCTAAAATATTTTCGCTAATGAGCTGCATCATGAAATGGTTACTGCTTATACACTCACATCATCATCGTTTCATCATGTATTTTCTTCATATAAACTCCCAGACCTTTAAAAAACAGCGCCAGGAAAAGGTAGAATGATGGCGATATTAACCGTGGCCGTGACCGAAAACCATTTTATGCAATTCGCATCTGCTTTTCGGATCATGATGACGGTAATCTAACGTGAGCATGAGGATGAATCAAGAAACAGCTAATGTGACCACAAAACAAAAGCGTACTTTAACTTTATTGCACACATTTAAAAGAATTGTAGGATTTTTTTTCAGGTGGCACCATCATCATAATATCATGCTTAGTTGTTGATTTCGAGAGAAAAAAACACTAGTATACTTCATACTGCGCAAAAAAAACTCACCGAATCCTAAATAATCGCATGCATATTATTTCAAGATACGAGTAATTATCACAGTATAAATGGCTACAAGGCAGGTAGTAAGTAGTCGTCGCTTTTTAAGCCCACATTTCTAGGTTAGTTGTCAGTGAATGAGTCGGTTTTTTATTACTTACGCTACTAATTTTTACTATTATTTATTCTTTTTCGCTACCCTCTGTTACAATAATACACACGCGCCAACACAGTAAAAATATATAAAGTTTTATAAAAATGGGTGATCGTGAAACTTGTAATGTACGTTAAATGACGCAAGCAAAGAAGTAGTAATCCATTACGCCAGCGCAGCATTATATAGGAATTAGGACCGAGTCGCAAAAATTCGTAACATTTTACAGCCCCTATTTGTTCACCATTATTGCCCAATTATCCATGCATATTGCCGAGGATAAAATCATTTTATTGTCCCATTCGCAATCCTGGCACCTTGAAACAAAAACTTGTATATCTTCTTCTTAGGCGCAGCGCAGGCCTCTTCTGCAATATGGATTTAAAGTTTTGGCAGCGAGCGTGTTGTAAAGTGCACATCGATAAGAGGGAAAAGCGAGAGAGAAACAATATTTTTGCAACAATGAACTTGAGAAAAAAATGCTGCCCGTTGTATTGTGTTGAGGAAGTGCACTGTAAAAATATTTCTCTTCTCTGCCTGCATATATTATGCAGAGAATATTTAGTTTTCCCAATGCCATGTAATGTTGTAGTGATCATCACGATCAAAGTATGATGACGCCATCATTAAATGAGTATATTATGTTATGCTACGAGAAAGATGATGTGGATGAAACCAGTCTCAAGTGTCTGTTTGTTGAGAGGCACTCTTCTGCCACCACCACCATCTTTGCTACTGACTTCACATAGATTTGCTATTGACCTAGGCTTTTTGATATTCTCGTCAAGTTTGCCAATCCTCCTAGAATGCACCTCATCATCATCATCATGATCATCCTCCTCACTTTGTACAAAAGACGCAGTTATCCCTCTCTGTCTTCTAGCGAAGACACTCATACTCAAAAAAACTCTCAATAATTCCGTTCATTTAATATAAAAAAGACAATCAGTATCATCATTGGAATTGGAAATATACAGAGATGATATAACACACAACATATATACACAAGTCTGCATTTTTCTCCTCATCTTTCCTTTCATTCAATACTTTTTATTCGCTCAATTAGATGCTCATTTTATCCACTCCCTCATTTTCATTTCTGCTCACATAATAAAGTATAAGTAGACTCAATTGAAAGGAATAACTTTTGATCAAGAAGACCAAGACGCGTAGAGTGAACTTGAAGAAAATTCCATCTCGAGTCAAGTCAACTGATGATGATAAGCTGATGTGTGGTAAAACCTGACGAAGAAGATTTCTTCCTCGCAACCAGGAAAATTGTTTGAGCTTGTGTTTGATAGCTAGAGAGAAAGAGACGCTATGATTACGTTGCATAATACGCTTCATTATCATCATTATTACACAGATTGATGCACTCTAGCACTATATGCACACTCTGCAACATTATTACGGTAAGTTTAAGTCAATGAAACAGTACTGTACTGCTGTTGTACCGCTGTTGGCAATATTGAAAATCTATAGGTATAATTCCCACATATCACATTCTTCTAAAGTGAAAGGCTCCAAGTGAGCAATCAATCATGACGTGCTGGTGGAGAATATAATATGCAGCTATGTATATATTTTTGCAGTTTGCCATCAAGCAAAACAGTTGAACTTTACGTGAAAGATGCATGACTATATACTTTGTATGTGCATCCGACACGTATTCATCAAAAATTCATCTTGAAAATCTGCATGTCTATGTTCCTTGATCAAGGAGGGAAAGATGCATCACCGCCACCACCACCAAATTGGCAATGTTAAACAAGCAAATAATGCAAATGAACTTGCTGAAGCATATCCGGAGATTAGACAACTGCATGCAAAAATAAATACAAGGATTTTCTTCAATGAACCTAGCAGACTATGCGACGCGATAATGATATGCTGTTGTGATGATGATGCCGGGTTAATCTCTATAGTCTATAAAGTACAATATAAGCCTGTAAGTGTGCAAAAAAGTAACTGATGCAGTTTGGTCGATCCTAATAACTGTGGAGCATGTGGTTGGACTTTTAAATATTCTTTTAAGACTTTTTAGAGTGACAGTCCCGTTGATGCAGGATAAGTTACGATCTTTTAGCACACAACCCATCCATATACTTATATACATGAACTGCTGCAGGATCGTGAAAATTTAGTGATTTGCTTGAGCACTCGTTATAGACATAAAATAAATAGTACCACATTTTTTCTACACAGGTATAAGCACACTAAATATTTGCTCGTCCTAATTCGGTCATTTTTATTGTGTACTTTACTTTTAGATTGGGATGCAATAAGAAGCTGTTCATTTTTACACTGACTGATAGAAAAATGATAGAAAAATCACCTCCGGCTGGTTTCTGCAAGTAAAAATATAAGCGACACCCACGCCGGCTTTCGTCTGCGTCTTTAAAATAAAAGTTGACTGTGAGGAGTACTAGAGGACGGATATAAATAAAACTTGTTATCGGCCCGTAGTAATCAGTGAACATGATCAGCATTCGCAAATGAAAAGCGAGATGCTTTCTGCTGATACGATAATAACATGCACAATAATATTACCATATATGCAGGATATTATAAAAATAAAGTATATCTGTATACCTACCTACTTTACTTACTACATGCACTTTAAGATTACAACGCATAGTCTTCCTCATTCATTGAACAGGATCTCAACAGAGAGGAGAGAACTTAAGGAAAAAAAAATCTGCACACAGTCTTCACTTTACCGTGTAGACAATGAGTGCATTCTCGGTGCGATATGATCTGCCCATCATAGGCATGCATATTATGGGATTATATATGCTACCCGCTAGGTGTAATCATGAAATGAAAGACAGCACTGTTTCCTTCACAAGTCAACGATCAGTGGTATTTGCAGAGATGTTTATTTTTTTACTAACTGAACCCATGGCCTGGTATATTTGGCATGTTCATCCCGTCGTCTTCTTCTCTCTCTCTCCCTCTCAAAAAACTCAAGTCATTAATAATAATCTTCCCATCGTCAAATTGTCATAAAAAGACATGCCAATATAAATGGACGCTGCTTGACTTGTAAAAAGTGTATGCAAATGCAAAAGAGAAGTATTTCTAACCATAACCTTCCCTTGCTTGAAAAGTGTTCTGCAGGGGTGATCTTTGACACGACGACAATGTTGCAGATATTTTTACTATTGCTGTACTACTATATAATAAAAAAGTAGGTAAGAAATGATTTTTATCTTTGTCTGTCTTAATGCATTTTGTCATATTGACGAGCAGGAACGACACATGATTTCACGAGCAGTGTGTTCAACAGCCCAGGTATGTATGACACCCATAAATGCAATAAAGATGCAAATAAAATATGTCTTATTTCCAAAAATATAAACTTGCAGGTCAAACCTTGTTAATAAATCAAGCAAACGTTGTAGCAAAATCACATTTTGTAGTTCAGTTCACAACACACACACACAGCTCTCTTATATCTCACTATTATTGTTATATATCCATTTTAAAAAGATTTTTAACTGCTTTATGTTGCATATTATTTTGGTGATGGGAGCTATTAGCCTTGTTTAAAGAGTTCAAAGGAGATAGTACCTACACATATATAGCTACTATAAAAGTAAGTGGTATTGTCAAAGTTTGTAACATTTTTTGACAATATTTACACAAGTCCTTTTTATAGTATCTCCATAAATTTGTACAAGATGTCTGTTTTCTGAAACAATTATGACAGGACATATGGTTAATCCTACTCCCATTGAGAATCGGCATGTTTACCAAACGAATACGAGGAAAGAAAGTCGAGAAAAAGTTGTCTCTTTTTTAAACAGCCTAATCATTATTATCATTCTATAAACCTCGCATATCTACAAAATATTAAATTGTACTTGTCTCAACTTTTACCATAAAGACAGTTTTGAGCCGAGGCTTAAACAAACGCAAGTTTTATGATGAGACCAGATGAATATTGTAAAAAAAGTTAACTTATTGTGTATGTCAGCCACGCTCGGCGGAACGAAGACGTTTTTTAAAACCATTTTTACTTTATTTAAGTCTGGCGTGTGTAAATGTAAGTACGGCCATAATAATGAAAATAATAAAAAGAAGGCAAGTAAGTACACAATAAATGTGGGATAATACGCTTTTTTGACATTTCTATTTTTTTCTTATACCTACTTCATTGTGCCTGGTCATATAAAAAAGTACACAGGCATCATCATCCATACTGTTTTTATCTCACACACGAACGACCAACTTTGATTGCGATTGTCTCTTGAGAGTAGACAATATTATGTTGGGGCACAGTGTGGTATATAGATTTCTGGGATGCCAAACAGTCTTTTATTCAGAGTAACAACAACCAATACAGGTTGATATTATAGCTGAAACTGAAAAGAAGATAGACTAATAACAATAATGATAACTATATAAATATAGTAGAGATCTTTCCCTGTATGCATTTTAACACGCGTATATCTATCTCCACATATAAAAATAGTACAATAACTGGCAATCATCGTCTCCGATCAGAGCAAGTATTAAATATATACCCAAGCTCGTTCTCTCTACACAATATTATTTTTTCATAAAAACAATCTCGTTTTCTAGCAAGAGCAACATGAGCAGCAGCAAGAAGTCGTATAAAAAGCCATGTTTTAATTCTATATTAGGGGAAAGGGTCTTATAAAAATACAAAGACTTGACCTGGGTGTGAATTTGATTTGATATTGTGCACATTCATGCTGACTTTCAAGAATACGAAATAGGGCTCCAAGCTATCTTATGTACTTTTTTTGTGTGCATGTTACACAGCTTATTGTGATGGTGGTGATGTACTCTTCTTATCGGTTGGGCTCCTGCCTATTTTATTTTATAGGTACACAGAGAAATGTGTACATGTCTTCAGTTTATCTCGGGGAATGTAAAGTGTGTCTAGTTTTAGGGATTTGCATTTCATAGGGTTTTCAGTAGGAGAATATTCACGTATGAAAATAATGCTTCAAGGCACATCTCTCCATATCAAATACGACTTCACGAGTGGACTGATTTCATTTCGAACAAATCTTTAAAGAACATAGTCCGATGAACCTATACATATATACAAATAAGCTGTGTATGTATGTATGTACATATTTTAATATAGAATACATCATTTATTATTGAAAACCCACCTCTTTTATTTCCTTATGCCAAGACGAAGACTGAATTAAAATTTATTTATAAGGGGAGGTTTACTATTGTTCCAAACTTTTTTTCTAGTTACTCACATGTCTTCCCTGCCAAATCACAATTTATATTCAGATCCTCCAATTACACCGACAACTGTACTTACAAGTAAGAGTGTGTGCAATGGAGTTGGATGCGATTACTAATTTTTTGTAATAATATGGAGTGTCGTCCTCGCTAGGACGAGGATTTAAATGAGACTAATATAAAGTTTTCATGTAGGACTAGGTTGATACTCTACGCCATGAGCTGAGCAATAAATGCCAAATATAATAAAAAACGAGTTATTGTTTTCCTTTTTATATTCTTTCAGCATTTCTTTTCAATGAAAAGAAAAAAGTCATCCCTCCGATGTGATATGCGATGCATGTGGGCATTTTAGTAGGTATCATCATCAAATTTGTAGTGACTGATCAATACAGCAATTACAAAGCATAAACAAAAGACATAAAAAAATGAAGAGACGCGACAGAAAATGAATGAGAGAAATAAAAAGAGACTCTCTGGTAGTGTGCAAGAGATAACAATAAATAGACTACAAATCAATATCATCAGCATCACAGGTAAAAAAATATAAGCAAGTGTGAAGGGGTTGGAGCGCTCACGCAATCTTTTTTATGTTTAACTCCAAATCGAAATCACTAACCAAACCACCTCCACCAAATTTCTCTACAAGTTGCAAACAAGATTCGCCAAAATACTTACATATACGTACGACACGATGCTAAATCAGTCTTAAGTTGACTTGTCCATTTAAAGATATTAAATACATGAACTTTTTGTTCAATGGCTATATGTAATACGTTGCGTAGGTTGTGGGTTGCTTCTGCTGGAAATATAATGATAGCCATCACACCAAGACTGCTATTATCATCAACACCACATCACAATGAATGGTGATTGTAAAAACAAAGTGCAATTTTATTATTATAATGCAAATAAATGAAATATATAATCCTTATAAAAGAGTACGGTGTTGGCCGAGGTGAGGACGTCAGTGGAGGAGAGGGTTATATTTTCTTCCTACCTCCACATCTCTAAATATAATCCTTTTGATTGCAATTTTTGCACCAACGTTTTTTAAATCATGCTGTGCGAAAATAAACCAATCATTACATGCAGCTGAGCACAGGTAATAGTTTTTAGTGATATATCTAAAATTAATGGAAATGCAGTGGAGTATGTTGATCTCTTCTTGTAATATGCTTAAGAATTGCAAAGGTTTGGCTATTTGGAAGAAGATTGCATTTCGTTTGCAATTTGCTTCCATCCATAAAAACTCACGCTTGTAAAAGGAATTATTATAATCAGGAGCTTACGACAAAGCCAAGCAATAATAAAAAAATGAGCAGCAGTAACGTAGCCACCTGCGCCTACACCAGACATCTTGTACCTATCTGTGTACTTGTGTACCTATTAATCGCCAAACAAATTCAGGGCGGGCATCTATGAGATGTACCAGAAGAGTTGGTGTCTTATATGCCAGTTTGGTTTTCCCCAAGTTAGACAATATAAACTAGACTGATTAGATTATTATTGTGGTACAGCAGGAGTGCGCAGACAAGTTTTTATTTGAAAGGGATGATATGGTGATCTGCATAATAGGATATTATTACATCTTGGCTTGGCCTTTATTATGAAAGAAGAGAAAAGGAATGACATTTTCCAATTCCAAATTTACAACTTGACTCGTTCCACACAGCAGCCGGCCGCAGCTAATAATACGAAATGAAACTGAAGGAGTCAAAAAGAAAGAAAGGCAGATGAAAAAGAAATGTTGCATTTTGGCATGAAATCAGTTTTCCGTTTTCTTTTTGAACTCGTGCTGATTCTTACTATCCGGCCGGCCCTACCTGTGCGTGCTTATTATAGCAGAGTAAAAAAAGTCGAACCAACGGTGCTACTGGCTGCTGCTGCTGTCTACTGACGATGATGAGACCATCGACATTTAAATTCGACCTATATTGCCCTAAGCGATAACATTTTTTTCTCTTCTCTTTCTAAAAAAATTTACAAATCCACCGTAAAGAAGTAAATTTTCCTTGCCAAAATGCAGTATATTAATCATATCATGGAAAGGTGAACGAAATCTTTTGCTACTC
>JAHZMV010002246.1:0-11855 GCA_027743765.1 Coecobrya sp. COE2 | reverse complement strand
CAAACGCGATTTTTTAACTTTGCGATAATAAAATTATTTGATAAACATATATTTGATATACATGAAAATATACCTAGATGCAGTTCATCTCTATATGTATGTGTATTGTCCAACTCATTACGATTTTGGTAATTCACATCACTAAAAGAACAATAGGTGATAGTAACATTGCACTTGTGTGAGTAGTTCAAAAAGGTAAAAAAGAGTATTTCTCCATTCAAATATTTTCGTCATAAGCTTGAAAATCTGTCTGCTCCTGACTCAAATTTTGAATGAAGACGTCAACAACGACTATATAAAGGTCTATGCATTCTACATACACAGCATCTTTCTCTATATCTACACATATATTTGTATTGTTATCATGTTTTCCTTATCATTTCAGACAAATTTACATATTCACATTGCTGCTGGCATGAAATGTTTTTCTGACTGCACAAAATTATTCTATTATTACCTATCATCATTAGCTGGCAATCACAGATCGAAAAAGTCAGCAGTCTACCTGAGGTTACGGACCATTGAAGACGATTCTTGAGGAAGAGCTCTAAAAACAAGGTAATGTAAAAACTATTCAACTATTTATTGGACTACCTAAAAATATATACCAAAAATAATATTTTCATTCACACTTTTATTTTATGCTCAAATATCGACTTATATTCAAACACTCTCTATATAAATCTGTAATCTGATCTTGAGCTGAATTCCATTCCTAAAAAAGAATCATGAAAACACGATACCTCTTCTTACATTCTTTTTTTGGTAATAATAAATATGATATGAAACCGATGCATATGTACATATGTATATTATACAGCAGTTACAATTGCAGCAGAAAGCAAAAGGTTTAGGCAGAAAACATAAAAATTGCTATTTGTTGGATTTTTGTACGTTATGGTAAATGGGATATTTATGCCGTTTGTTTCCCTTGTTGGTTTCATACATTTCGTTCACGATGATAAATATTACTATATCATGATGATACGGTGAGAATTCCAACGACGAAACCATGCTGGCTGTTTGGTTCTCTTGGTCTTGTCATGTCGTAATTCGTAATAAAGGGAAATGGGACGCTGCTGGTTGGTTCCATTTCAGTGAATAATTAAAATACATCAGAAAATTAGACAACGACATGAGAAGGACTATCTCACTAGTTTTAGAGCATTACAAACAAGAATGGTTTGAAACCAGGAACAAAAGAGTAAGTAGTGCAATTGACTTGGAGCCCAGCATGTTTTTTATGATTTTCCATTAAAGAAATTACCTTTTGGTAAAAAAGAGCTACCTTTACCCGTTTGCATGGCATGACGCAAGAAACGAATCTAAAAAAGGCATGGCATGTTGTTGTTCCCTTCAAAATAAGGAGATTTTTATCCAACTTGCATTTTTTCTTTTTCTGCTTATTCTCTTGTTTCATATCAGTCGTTCTTCTGGCCTTATCCGTCTTCTAAATCTGTGCACTGGCACTAGTTAAGCCTACTTGCTTGCGGAGACGAAGATTATAATCCACCATACTCTTAATACAGCAGCAGATGTGGCAAAGTATTTAGCGTATATTCATAGCTAAGCAAAGGTATCACTATTATTTTGTACTTAATTAGAAAAAAAGTGAAGACAGCTAGCTTAGTAGATTCTCAACTAATATAGTGCAAGTTAGTTAAGACTTAAAACAAATACTAAGCCGAGTACTACAATGCCAGCATACAAACAAAAGCATAAGAAAAGTTGAATGGAATGAGTTGTTGACTGGGACTGTGCATGGCTAGCTAGCCGTCGTGAATGAGACAACCAATGATACTTTTTATTTTATGGATTTCTTGAGAATTTCAACTTTACTCAGATATCAGGTTCTTCTAGGTTGTAGTACCGATACATTGAATAAGCCCAATATAATTCGTTCAGTTTGGCATATCAGTTCAGTAGAGAATTTTTTGTCCTGGTTTAACTCTTGAATGAGTGTTCCTTACTTCTCTCACATCTTTTTTTTAGAAATCATTGTTCCAATACTGCAGCAGTGAATAATGTGAGGTCGTTTGTTGTTGTGTCGTGTAGCGATTATATGTATTGATACGGAATAATTACATATATATTTAGCAGAAAAGTAGGCATTTCCATTTATACAATTNTTTTAGAAATCATTGTTCCAATACAGCAGCAGTGAATAATGTGAGGTCGTTTGTTGTTGTGTCGTGTAGCGATTATATGTATTGATACGGAATAATTACATATATATTTAGCAGAAAAGTAGGCATTTCCATTTATACAATTATCATAATTGTGTACAAATGAGGACACTGTTGTGTTGAATGCATGATCTATCGATCTGATCTAATCCATAATGATATAACTTACTTAAACAAGCCTGTGTGTACATTTTTTCCAGCGGGGAGAAGACGGAAGGACACCGGCAAATCGACCGACTTATATTGGAAAACTAGAAAATTATCGTTATTTTTGTGTTGTCGTCTTTTGATATAAACCAGTCCAAAAATGAAGTGGTTGGTCGCGACATCCCTTGTCGTCTTCGCCGGTGTGCTGTCTTCGGTATCAGCTAACAAGGTATGAAGAAAAATATCACCTATTATTCTTACCCATTTGTAATTTTTAAGAAGAAAAAAGATGGTTAGTTTCAATAGTTTGAAACTATACTACTAAAAATGTACACCATATTAATTCTGCTGCTACATAAATGCTGAAACTGACAACAGAAAAGAAAAAATTGTTAAATTTCTATAATAATAAGTTGGTTCGATCTCTGGGAATATGCACAAAAAGCGGTGGCAGGTGCACCGTTTCTCATGACCTATGCATGAGCAACGGCTGTGTTTTTTGGCCATTGTACTTTGTATACTTTTTTTCCAGAAAATGGAAACCATTATCATTACATTTAATGGTGATGTGATGATGAGTTCCCAATAAAAAACGATATTCTGATATAGCTCCTTTTTATATTAAAGGCTATTTTTTATAGTTGAGTGAACTCCTAATCATACTGCAGTGCAATGCATGAAATGATGATACGATAATAGGGTGTAAATGTGCATTGCATGCATGCATTACTTAACCCATTATCATTATCCTTTGTTTCCAGAGGGTTGCAAAGCCAGTTATACAAGTGTACTATGAATCACTATGCGGGGATAGTCGCCGTTTCATCCAGAGGCAGTTGTACCCTCTCAAGACGTCCCCTCTCGGAGAACATTTTTACATCGACCTGGTTCCATACGGAAAGGCGTCGGTAAGAAAGACGAACAAAAATGTCACTGCTACACAACAAATTATTTTCTGGGATTACCCCATTTTTGTTCAGAAAAACTCCATTCTTGGGTGTTTAAATTGATGTATTATTTATCTGCTTAATCTTTCCATAAGACTTACATTATTATTGTCACGCAAAACGAAAACTAGCATGAAAAAACCCTCCCCCTTCTAAATTTCATTTCTCACCACTTTCTCATGCAAAAATCAACCAAAATGCCATTTCCTCGTAAATGTTTAATATTTTTTGCTTCACGTATACTTTCTCATTGATTTTCAATTTTGGCGTTTTTTGCATAATAATATGTTATGTATTTGTATAGACAAAACAGTCTGGTGAATCGTACAGCTTTGACTGCCAACATGGACCTGATGAATGTCGAGGAAATAAGTTACACGCTTGTGCCATCCGCTATTTGAATGACAGCGAATCCTTTGAGTTTGTCCATTGTTCAATGGCTTCCAGTTATCCACCAAATGCATTGGATGAATGTGCATCAAAATTGGGAATTCAAAATGACGACAAGAGCAGCATTCAAACTTGCACGAATGGTGATGAAGGTTCCAATCTCTTGGCAAGAAATGGAGAAAGAACACATTCTCTCTCGCCAAAACTCTATTTCGTTCCCTGGATCACATACAATGGAATCTTCAACGAGCAAAAGTTCCAGCATAGCTTATCAGACCTGAAAACTGTCATGTGCAGGGAGCTCCACAACTCTGGCTCAACTCCAGAGGCTTGTACGTTCGAAAATAGGGGAGAAAGAAAAGTTCGAAAAATACCAGTAGCTCAACCATTTTATTTTTGGTAGAAGTAGAGTAGTGCATGTGCATGCGTAGTTGTTTTTGTTTTGTAGTGCCAATAGTTAGTTGAATCTATTTTTTTTCATTTATTGTTGAAAAAGTATGCATAGAAATTATGTGTGCGAATTGTTGTTGTTCTTTTTTTCCTAATTTATGTATTGCACAGGCGAGGGGACTAAATTAGTTGAAGAGGCCAAACAAGTGGATGACGGTAAAAGTGGAAGCATCAGCAATTGCTGGGTCCATCAGGTCAACCTCATTCCATTTACTGGAATTCTTCTAATCTTCCATCTTTTCGTGTCCAAAAATAACGTTTAATGAAATTCCTTTAATGAAAGTCAACAGTCAAAAGACTTAGTATTTATTTCATTTAAAACATTAGAATGCAAACTTTGTCAAATCAAACATATCTACCACAAGCATAAACATAACATCTCTAGGCTAGTTAAAACAAACATATCAACAAACAATGACAATGTTTTTTGTGATATAACAAAATAAAATTTTTCATCTAGCTTTATAATTTTCTTTCGAGAGAGCAACAATAAAAATATTTCAAAGTTCTATAGAGAGATTATGATTCCATGTTATTACACATTCGTTTTGGACCATGAAAAGCCTTCATATGTCACATTATTCCATAATTTATTCAACTTTACAACATCATGACTAACTTAGGTGTATAATATACCTACCTGCGGCATACAGTACATAATTGATAAGTGCTGGGAACGAGACTAAAAACCAACGTAATGGCATAATATTATTGGTAATAAACTGAATTATTCGTAATATTCACTGCGGGTGTGCGAAATATATGTATTCATCCATCCTATTTGCTTTTCCTTATTGTCGAGCCATTACTGACCGGATAAATTCTTTTATGGCATTTGCATATTCCTGTAAAAAATGTAACTGTTATTACTTAACTGTGCCATGTTGTAAACACGTGTTTAAATTGCTTAAATAGCGTGGCATCGTAATAATATATCCATTATCATTTCTTTTCATTACTTATGGTAGGTTTTAAAAATGAGTACCTTGGGGTATCTCCGGTAATGCATAACGTGCTCCGAGCCTGTAAACTTAACTTTTACAGCTTTGTTTCCACGCGCTTCAACAATCCCAACAAAACGTTCGATTTTGTCCGCAGGAATAAGCTCGTCATTGTCAGAGTACAGAAAGAGAAAGTTGTGATTTCTCATATCCACTATTCGATCCAACCAATTAGTGAGGGGTGCTTGTTCCATGTCACGATTTTCAAGGTAATCCAGGGAATCGCCAAATATACAGAAAACGACGGCACTCTTCAAATGGTACCAAAATATTTGACATACAAGAAGAAATATAACCAGTCCGGCAGCAAAATATCTGAAACTGAGGTCAGAGATAAGATGTAATACAGGAAAAAACTGAATCTGTACGTAATAAAATGCGCAGTCTTGTAATCTTGTTTGGTAGGACAACTTACATTTTGAGATTCGAGAATATACTAAGCATGGCTGTATACGAAGTTCGAAGGTTACGTGGACTCGGTGCTGAGTCAAATATGGTCCCTCTGATGTCCAGAATAGATTTCTGGGACTTTTCAAGCTCTTTCAGAATGTACGAATAAGTATAAGC
Organism: Coecobrya sp. COE2; assembly: GCA_027743765.1. Classification (NCBI taxonomy): domain Eukaryota; kingdom Metazoa; phylum Arthropoda; class Collembola; order Entomobryomorpha; family Entomobryidae; genus Coecobrya; species Coecobrya sp. COE2. The sequence goes on along the minus strand of JAHZMV010002246.1, from coordinate 6,167 downwards.
TCCTCCATTGGAGAAAACGTGGAAAAATATTGGATGCGAGTCCAGTTGAAGGTCGCTGATAAATTTTATTATTTTACGTCCTAACAATGACAGTTTCTGGTTTTCAACAAAATGATACCGTAACGGTGTTATGTACCGTAGGATAATACATCTGGAAGAATAAGTACATTCAATTAAGTTAACTAAAGAGTGTAACTCTATTAAATGTAAAACAATGAATAATAAAAAGAGCTAAAAGAGTTAAATACCCTCTTTTCAGATAATAATCCGAGTACTTTGACAAGTATTTGTGTTCTGCTCCAGCCCAACCAAGAAGTACAACGACAAGTTCTTTCTCCTGTGGTTTTCTAGCAGAGTTGATTGGCCACAAGTTTTCAAGATCGGCTGAAGTGTCTCCTTGTTCATCGTTAGGAGTGGGAAATTGTACATAAATATCAGCATCCGGCTCCGTGTTTTCTTCCATTTTTGAATTCGATCAAATGAAAGTAAAGGTGCTATGATATGATATGACTCCACCTGGAACTGAAACAAATTGAAATTTAAAAAAATGGAGTGTGATTTTTGGTAATTTTAAACTTTAGAGGAGTCAATCTAAGTAATAGTAGTAGAACATGGAAAAGTATCGCAACGCTGATTTTAAAAGTGAGAACATATCCTAAGACCGTTCTTAAACTGATAAGGACTGAACATGAATTCGCATTCTCGCCATGCCATAAATGTTGGGTTTTGATTGTTATTCACCTTTGCACCTCTCTCCACACAATTTTTAATCAGAAAGTGAACGCCATGCAATCACATACACCTATTATCTGTATTTACTCTTGACTATGCTATCATCATCAGCACACCATGTAATTTCAGGTAATTACGGGAATGCAAGCTTCAGAGAATTCAATTCAAGGTATTTGCCTTGCCTGACGTAGCACTAACATGGTAAAAATATGTATATTAATACGAAGTCACAATTTGTGTGACTCACAAATCGCACGACATGTGGAACGTTGCATACAACAACATGAAAATTTGGTAAGTCCGTACAAGGATAAAGTACAGAGTGAGGCAATAACTGTTAAGTAGACGGAAATGTGAAGAGAAGATGCATAAAAATACTTAGGAAATCTTTTAATGTTATACTGAGGAGCAATTGCCACTGTAAATCTAAGGATCTTAAGTAATTATTTTTGTCGCCAAAAAACAATCAAGGCTTGTTGATTTCATTGTTATATGCCCGGCAGAAAGACCAAGTAGTACTTTTGCATGTTCTGTCCTAAGCTGATATTATGCACATTTCCCCTGTAAATTACTTTATTTATATAGCATTGTTAGTTTATGGAGGTGGACAATGCAATGTTTGCACCCTTATATTTTATCTGGAATGGCAGAGAATTAGTGTTAACAAAAAGCGAAGGTTCTGCATTTGACAATATAGTACCTAAATAAAGGAATGTAAATGTGTGAGCACATTAATTTTCTGTTCACAATTTGCTTGTTACAGTGTGCATCCTTTAATGTACTAAAAACTACTGGATTAAGTAGTGAGTACCATCACGGGTTATTGTGTACATTGTTACTTACTAGCTGAGTAACATTTTGTAATAAATAAACGTGATCTTTGGCTACACGAGTAGGTATTGTACGAGTAATAATTTGATGGATTTGATCAATTGCAGAAAGGCCGAGACGACCTTCCGCTTCAAGATTGCTTATTTAGCTGTTAAATTATGACTTGTTCTGTGACGATCATGTTAATTAATCTGTAAATAAATGCACACCTCACAAATCATATAATAAGTAACGCAAACTTGACAATACATGAAAAGGGCCACTTAAGCACACTTACAGAGCTACAACTTTCAGTGTACAAAACAGTTACGACAAACGTATGAAAATCTCTGTAAGTTCTTAACATGAATTTAAAAAAAGAAGTTTTACCTGTATCGCTTCGACTGTGCAAATTTCCTTCCAAATTTCAAGACTCGTTCAGCTCAGAACATGATTGTTTCCAATTCCAACACTTTCTTGCTTCTCTCCCTAATTAAGTATAAGGAATTCGTACAATCTCAACGTGCCCCGAAACCGGAAACCAACTATTGAATACTATGTTTTCAATAAAAAGTAGAACATAATTTACAAATGTCGTCAGTAGTGTCACTAGTGTCAGTTCTTTCGAAAAAAATGCACTGCATCTGTCTTTCCACCATCTACATAGTAGGTTATATTATGCTCACATGTCGCGTTTTTTGGAAGCATGAAAGTTTATGAATAGAAGGGATATCCTTAACATCTGAGACAACTTACAACACCACGTCCCAATATTGATCCTTTCCTTTCCTATAAATAATCTCGGCTTACCTTTTTGCATACTCACTCTCGCTATAAACTTCATTTTTACAATCAACATAAACCATGAAAACAGTACATTACACTCATCACTCATCTCATTATGCAGAAAAATGACTCTGCGTTTTTGGTACACGCTGCTGTAAAAATGGCCCACAAGAAGCTTCTTTATAACAAGCCAGCATAGTAAAAAATATGCAGATTTATGCCAATAAAATGGAGCATGCGTAAAAATTGCCAATTTGATTACATTGAAATGACAGCGTATGCGTCTGCGTAAAAAAGATGAACAAAGTAAAAGGCTTGTTGTGTCGGATGCGGGATTTGTCTGATTGTTCACGACCGTTCCCTCTTGCAAGAGACTGCTGTGCAGTCAAAACAAAATATTTTGAAGGTTCACACCCGCGATCCGTTATCATGCTTGCAAGTCAACGGATGCACTGCACTGTCTGTTTTCTGGCACAATGTGTCTTTGCAAACTATCATGCAGGGTTTAATTGTAAGCGTATTTAAGTTTTATGAATCGTGACTTGTGTTGGTAGCAAAGCTTGTAACGTAAGGGCTAAATTATAACTCAGTTTGGAGTAAAGAAAATTGTGAGGTGTCAATTGTAAAAACGCCAGGAGGAACAAAAATGGCGTTCGGATGGAGTAGATTCAGAAAAGTATCCCTTTCGGACAGCGACAAGGATGATGACGCCAACAGCAATGGAAGGGCTGGTAACGGTGATGAGGGATCTCCTCGGAAAGCTGTTCCAGTTTCTGTGCTGAGGAATAGTAACAGTGCAAATGTTTCTCCAATTAAAGGCCCCAGTTCCAATAACAATCATGAAGAGTCGTTGGATTTGGATGGGGTTAATGACAATGGCGTTCGTGGGCGGAGCGTTTATGAGGATGCCATTGATGACCGAAAAGTGAATCTTGACGAAAAGATGACGCCGTTGGTGTCTACTCCAATAACTCCAATGAAAAATCGGGTTCAACAGCCACCGGTGATACTGTCAGCGTTTAGAGAGGTGCATGACTTAACTAGGCTGGAGTGTATAACGATGGAAAATGGTAATTAGTCTAATTATTATGGTTTCCTGATTTTGTCATATGGGCAATTTAATTTGTTTAAAACTGTTTCGTTGTTTCCTTGTAGTTCTGGCATGTCTGAGGGAACGGTACCGGTGCCATCAGTATTATACTTACGCAGGACCTGTGCTGCTGTCGCTAAATTCATGCTTGAGACTACCGAGGGCGTCAATAATTGAAGATGTGACGAAGATGTCGTGGTACTTCATTGATGATAGGAAAACGGAGCAAAAGGAGAATGAAAATGGGTGCAACTCAAACAAATCACCGCATGTTTATGACATTGGTTATCAGTGCCTAAGGAATCTCATGACTGTTGGATCACATCAGATAATACTTGTTTCTGGAGAGAGTGGAGCAGGAAAGGTAATGGAAATCATTATTTTCTTATTTAATTTCATGTTTTGGAATAGTTGGTCGTATGAATTATTATAATTTTGTTGTTGATTTCAGACCACCGCAACACAACAGTTAATCAAGTATCTAACAGAAAACAACTCGCGCAATTTTGGAGCAAACATTTGTAGCAATCTTGATCGAAAGGTTTGACTAATTATTAATTGTAATATAAATACACCTATTACTTTACATTGCATACATGTCGCATGAAAGTTTTCTGTAATTGACCATGGATTTGTTTTATGAATTTAGATTTATTTCGCAACGGTAATTTTGGAATCATTTGGTAAGTGTCTGATTGTAACCGTAATTTTTCTCATAATTTTGCTTCCAACTTTTAGTATAAGACTGAATCACAATGAATTATTGGTTTACCTTCTAGGAAATGCGAAAACCCAAGCTAATCCAAACAGCAGTAGATTTGGTCGTCTAGTTCAGTTAAACTACAGTAAAATCACTGGTCAGATAATGGGAGCTGAAATACAGACTTACCTGTTGGAGAAACATCGGGTGGCAAAGTATGACTTCCGCTTTGAACGCAACTTTCACATCTTTTACTATGTAAGTTAAACTCATGATACATAACTACAAATTGTTGTCTTTCTAGCCATTCATAGCCATGTGACATATTAGTTAGAGTAGACCAGTAAAGTAAATAATTCTTTTATGATTCAGATTCTTAATGGACTTAAGTACAAAACAATTCTTGCCCCAAATATCCGTTGGGAAGATGTAATAGGCCTGATACAACAGGATTTCTTACTTGACGCATTGGAGTGTGAGGACGAAGAAGTTCAAAGACTCGTGAATGCCGTCCACGCATTTAATATGACTGATTTCCCCGAAATCGTAAATATTCTACTCGCAATTGCTTACGCTTCTCAACACAGTATTTGTCCCTGACTGTGACACTTCATCTGAAGAAGAATACTTCAGCAGCAGTCTTGAATCTCCATACAAAACCGAGTTTACAATCTCAGATAAAAAATTCGTCCGTCTCGCCGCAGACCTGTTGGGAATCAGTGATTCAGATCTTATGGATATTTTAATAGCCCGAAAAATCACAGCAGGGAGCTCTCATCGTCACAGCATTTTTAGAAAGCCGTGTGAAAATACTCGGGAGTGCGAAGAGAGACTTCATGCGTTATCAAGCTTCGTTTATGACCGACTATTTTCTTACGTGCTGGAAAATCTTAATTTAAATCTGACTGGGGATACTGACCAACAAGCAGAAAATGTCTACAACAGATAAACGTGTCAATTGTGAAATCCTACTATGAGCAGTCCATCCCTCAAGACGAAGTTATGATTCCACCAAAAGAGCTCATTCGTATTGAAGCTGAGCTAAGTCAAAGAATTGAGGAGCTGCATACCCATCTGTTTGCATTTTTGGATGAAGAATGTCTTTTGAAGAGGGGCTCAGAAGACAAAGATATCTTGGAAAGGATGCGTATGAATGTAAGCGGAAAGAAATCAAAGTTTATTCAGACAAGTAAATCGCATGAACCTGGCTTCAAATTTACCGTTACACATTACGCCACCAAAGTTGAGTATCATCTAAGTGGATTAGTTCAAAAGAACAAGGATCATATTCCTCCGGAATTCCAAGATCTTCTGAGGTCAAGCACAAATCCCTTTGTGCATAGTTTATTCAAAAATGACCTTATTAGAAGTCGAAATGCTTCTGGAACTACTCCACGGTCCGTACATACTATAAGCAGTAGCAAGAACGCTCGTGGGAAAACTATTCTTACGAGATTTAAACAATCAGTGGAAGAGCTCATGACAAGACTGAAAGCTACAGAGAACAAGGACGTTCATTTTGTCAGGTGTATCAGACCCAATCCAGACTTGCTTGCTGGAACATTTTCAATGGACATTGTAGAAAAGCAGTTGCATGCATGCGGGATAGCTGACGTTGTCAAAATCGCTGGAAATGGTTACCCAATCAGGTTTGCTCATTTCACTGAATTAAGCCCTGTAAATTGTGGCATGTGTCTTTAAATTAGATATAGAATGATAGAAATTAAATAAATGTTGTTAATTGTTTTTGTAGGCTTTACACAAAAAAGTTTATGGCTGAGTTTCCAAAAATATTATCATATTTCTGCAACGGAAACTTGAACGTTAGAACACTAACAGGAATATTTGCCACAACCAAGGCAGATTCTTTAAAGTTTGGAAAAACAATGGTTTTTATGTCTGAAAAGTGCTGGAAAATGTTCAAGAAAACAGAAAAGTTCCTTACGTTGCATAATACAAGAATCATTCAGAAGGCATGGAAAGCGCATTTGGAACGGAAAGGTACAGTATACACGAGATTTCTTCAATTTCACTAGAAATGGTTATAAT